>BQNB010147449.1:2967-13820 GCA_026074375.1 Tanacetum coccineum
CCTAAGTAAATCTAGGCCAAAATGCAAAGTCATCGTGAAATGACGAATATGTGATTATGTGCTTATGTGATTTTATGTGTTAGCGCTATAATGCGTTTGATGGGGTCATATGTACTCTGGAATATTTTCGCAACCGGTGGTGCATTATTAAATGAGACCGGGAGGGCGACAGGTGTACTTTTTGGGCAGAAGCAGTTAATACTGCTTGCTATGTGCAAAATAGAGTATTAGTAGTTAAGCCTCATAACAAGACCCCATATGAACTTTTTCATGGTAGAACACCAACTTTAAGTTTTATGAGACCATTTGGGTGTCCTGTTACCATTCTCAATACCATAGATCACTTAGGCAAATTTGATGGTAAGGCTGATGAAGGTTTCTTTATTGGATACTCTTTGAATAGTAAAGCCTTTAGAGTATTCAATAGTAGAACAAGGATAGTGGAAGAAAACTTGCATATTAGGTTTAGTGAGAGTACACCTAATGTTGTAGGTAGTGGACCAGATTGGCTATTTGATATTGATGCACTAACAAGAACAATGAATTATGAGCCAATTGTTGCAGGTACACAGTCTAATGATTTTGTAGGTACAAAAGCAAGTGATAATGCAGGTCAAGCTAGAAAGGAGACAGAACCTGTCAAAAATTACATTTTGCTACCATTATGGCCTGCTGATCCACCATTTTCCCAAGATCCAAAGAGTTCTCAAGATGATGGATCCAAACCTTCAAGTGATGATGAGAAGAAGGTTGATGAAGATCCAAGAAAAGATAGTGAAAGTATTGATCAAGAGAAGGATGATAATGTTAACAGCACTAACAATGTTAATGCTGCTAGCACAAATGAAGTTAATGTTGTTGGTGGAAAAACAAGCATTGAACTTCCAGATGATCCAAATATGCCTGCTTTGGAAGATATAAGCATATTTGACCTCTCAAGAGATAATGAAGATGTTGGTGCAGAGGCTGACATGAACAATTTGGATACAACAATCCAAGTCAGTCCTATTCCAACTACAAGAATTCATAAAGATCATCCTCTCAATCAAGTGATTGGAGATTTGCAATCAGCTACACAAACAAGAAACATGTCAAAGAATTTGGAGGAGCATGGGTTTGTTAGTACTATTCAATAAAGAACAAACCATAAAGACCTTCAAAACTGCTTGTTTGCTTGCTTTTTATCACAAGAAGAACCCAAAAAGGTAATTCATGCATTAAAGGATCCAAGCTGGATAGAGGCTATGCAAGAAGAGCTTTTACAATTCAAGTTACAAGAAGTTTAGACTTTGGTGGATTTACCAAATGGAAAAAGGGCTATAGGTACTAAATGGGTTTTCTGGAATAAAAAAGATGAAAGAGGAATTGTGATAAGAAATAAAGCAAGATTGGTTGCTTAAGGGTATACACAAGAAGAAGGGATTGACTATGATGAAGTCTTTGTTCTTGTTGCAAGAATTGAGGCAATTAGACTATTTTTAGCTTATGCTTCATTTAAAGATTTTGTGGTGTATCAAATGGATATAAAAAGTGCTTTTCTCTATGGGAAGATTGAAGAAGAGGTGTATGTATGTCAACCACCAGGATTTGAAGATCCAGACTTTCCTGATAGAGTATATAAAGTTGAAAAAGCACTATATGGACTACATCAAGCTCTTAGAGCTTGGTATGAAACTTTGTCAACATATCTATTAGACAATGAGTTTTAAAGAGGGAAAATTGACAAAACTTTATTCATCAAAAGGTGCAAAGGTGATATTTTACTGGTTCAAGTTTATGTGGATGATATCATCTTTGGTTCAACAAAGAATGAGTTATGCATTAAATTTGATAAGTTGATACATGAGAAATTTTAGATGAGTTATATGAGAGAACTTACATTCTTTTTGGGATTACAAGTACAATAAAAGAAGGATGGCATATTTATTAGTCAAGATAAATATGTTGGTGAATTTTTAAATAAATTTGGGTTTACAAAATTCAAGACTACTAGCACACCAATAGAAACTCAAAAGCCTTTGCTCAAGGATGAAGATGGTGAAGAAGTGGATGTTCATATGTATAGGTCATGATTGGTTCATGATTGTATTTACCTCTTCAAGACTGACATTATATTTGAGTGTGAACCCTGTGTAGATACCAAGTCAATCCAAAGGTTTCACATCTTCATGCTGTGAAAAGGATTTTTAGGTACTTAAAAGGTCAACCAAAATTAGGCCTTTGGTATCCAAAAGATTCTCTTTTTGATTTGGTAGCATACACTAATAGTGATTATGCTGGAGCAAGCTTGGATAGGAAGTCTACAACAGGAGGTTGTCAATTCCTTGGATGTAGATTAATATCATGGCAGTGCAAGAAACAGACAGTGGTTGCAAATTCCATAACAGAAGCTGAGTATGTGTCTGCTTCAAGTTGCTGTGGATAAGTTCTTTAGATTCAAAATCAACTACTTGATTATGGGTATAATTTTATGCATACCAAGATCTTTATTGACAATAACAGTACTATTTGCATAATTAAAAATCCTGTTTTTCATTAAAAAACAAAGCATATAGAGATCAGACATCATTTTATTAGAGATTGCAATGAAAAGAAATTGATTCAAATGGTCAAAATCCATACTGATAAGAATGTTGCAGATTTGCTTACAAAAGCTTTTGATGTAAGTAGATTTCAATATTTGATTGCTAGTATTGGAATGCTAAAATTTTAAAGTGTTTTATCTCTTTATGTTTTTGTAGAGTTTTGTATAAATTAGTACTGTTATTTATGTCATTAAAAGTTTTTGCTGTTAAGTATAGTTAGTACTGCTGGTTATACTTAATACTGCTGAGTTACTACTGTTAGTTATACTTAATACTATACACTGTGATAATTGTGAAAATTGCTATGGCTTGTGTTTTCTTGGTTTTTAGACTAACATTTTGCAGGATAAGCAAAGAAAAGTGTTAAATTGATGATGGAAAAGCTGTTTAGAATGGAATTGGAGTTAATGCTGGTGACTCAAAGTTAATGCTATTAGGCATAACTTACTGCTGCTGGTTGTAAGTTAATACTGCTAGGCATAACTTACTGCTGAGTTACTACTGCTGGGTCACTTACTACTGCTGGTTGAAAGTTAATGCTGCTAGGCATAACTTAATACTGCCAGATGAACGTTAATGCTGTTGAGGGTATTTTCATAAATACTTCGATTAAGGGTTTCAATCAATCATTTAATCGATTTCAATCTTTCAAATACTCTCTAATCACAAACTCTAACTCAATTTTATCATCCATTATCAAAACCCAACACAAATGGCGAATCTAAAGTTTGCAGATACTCACAATATGGTCGCGTTTTTGTCTAAACCCATAGAAAGTGCAGGGTTTGAACAAATTGTGGATTTTTTAAATGCACACCCTATAAAGTATGCACTAATGATCAATCCTACTATATACATTTCGTGCATAAAACAGTTCTGGTCTACTGTTAAGGCCAAAACTATTAATGGGGAAGTTCAGTTACATGCCCTAGTTGATGGTAAGAAGATAATTGTCACTGAATCAACTGTTAGAAGAGAGCTTCAACTAGAAGATGCTGAAGGTATTGATTGTTTACCAAACTCTACCATTTTTGAAGAACTTACAAGGATGAAGTATGAGAAGATTTCACAAAAACTCACTTTTTATAAGCCATTCTTCTCTCCACAATGGAAATTTCTGATTCATACTATTTTACAATGTCTAAGTGCAAAGACTACTACATGGAATGAGTTTAGTAGCACTATGGCATCTGCTATTATCTGCTTAGCAACAAATCAGAAGTTCAACTTTTCAAAGTACATTTTTGAAAGTATTGTTAGAAACTTGGATAATTTATCTGGGAAATTTTTGATATATCCAAGGTTTGTACAAGTGTTTTTGAATCAAACCAACTTGATGAGTTGCCAACTCAAGCGAAATTTATAATGCACCTCTCACATTAAGAAAGATGTTTGGAAATATAAAGAGATTAGGCAAAGTTTTTCTTGTAGAGTAACACCCTTGTTTCCAACAATGGTGCGGTACAAATCCAATCTGATTGGGTGAAGGTTCAGCAATGCCACTGATCCCTCATACACACCTCCATATGAATCAGCGATATTTACAACACTGCAAAAACCTAGGAAGCCTAAGAGAAAGGACACTCAGGTACCTCAGCCTAGTGGTCGTACAGACTTTGTTGCGGATGAGGCTGTCCATAAGGTGTTGAGTAACAGTTTGGTGAGGGCTGCCACTACTGCTTCTAGCTTAGAAGCAGAGCAGGACAGTGGTAACATAACTAAGACCTGATCCAAGGCAACACCTAATGAATCTAGCTCCTTAGGAACTACTTCATGTGGTGGTCCCAGGCGCCAAGAAACCATAAGGGATACAATTGCTCAAACTAAGTTTGAAAATGTATCTAAACTTTTAATGATTTACTGCTCGCAAGAGGTAACATACTTAAAAGTGATGAGGATAGACTTAAACTTAATGAATTGATGGAACTATGTACCAATTTACAAAAGAAGGTTCTTGATTTGGAAAAGACAAAGACCACTCAAGCTAATGAAATTGCTAGCTTGAAGAGGAGGGTCAAGAAACTTAAACAGAAAAAAAGGTCAAGAGCTCATGGGCTAAAAAGATTATACAAAGTTGGTTTGACAGCTAGGGTAGAATCCTCTGGTGATGAAAATTTAGGTGAGGATGCATCCAAACATGGGAGGAGGATTAATGCTATTGATGCAGATGAAGACATTACACTGGTTAATGATGATGCTAACAAAGAAATGTTTGATGTGGATGCTTTAAATGGTGAAAAGTGTTTGCTGCAGGGCAAAATGAAAATGTTGTTGAAAAAATAGTTGATGATGCTCAAGTTAGTACTACTGCAACAACTTTTACAATAATTACTAAAGAAGTTACTTTGGCTCAAGCTCTGGCTGACCTTAAGAGCACAAAACCCAAAGCTAAAGGGATTGCTTTTAGAGAGCCAGGTGAATCAACAACAACTATATTTTCACAACAATTGTAGGACAAAGGTCTATCTCAGGAAAAAGGGAAAAGAATATTGGAAGAACCTGAGAAGCCTTTGACGAAGAAAGATCAACTCAAGCTTGATGAAGAGATTGCACTTAAATTACAAATAGATATTGATGAAGAGGAAAGAATTGCCAGAGCTGAAGAAGAAAAGATTGATAAAGCCAATATTGCTTGGGATGACATTCAAGCAAAAGTTAATGCTGATTAAGAGTTGGCTGAAAGACCGCAAGCTGAAGAACAAGAGCAGTTCATAATTAAAGAAAAATCCACGTTGTTTAAAGAACTCCTAGAGCAAAGAAGAAAACACTTTATAGCTAAAAGAGCAAAGGAGAAGAGGAACAAACCATCAACCAAAACTCAACAGAAGAAGATCATGATTACTTACCTTAAGAATATGGAAGGCTGGAAGCACAAAGACTTGAAACCTGAAGACTTTGATTTTATCAAAGAATTGTTTGACAAAGCTTTCACAAGGGTAAACATGTTTGTAGATTTTAGAACTGACTTGGTGGAAGATAGTTCAAAGAGAGTAGGAGAAGAGTTGGAACAAGAGAGTACTAAGAAGCAGAAGATGGATGAGGATAAAGATATAGCAGAGCTTCAAAGTCTAATGGCAGTCATTCCAGATGAAGAAGAGGTTGCAATTGATGTTGTACCTTTAGCTACTAAGTCTCCAAGTATTGTTGACTGGAAGATCCACAAAGAAGGAAAGAAAAGCTATTATCAAATAGTGAGAGCTGATGGAAAGTCTCAAATGTACAGGGTCTTTAGTCAAATTCTTAAAAGTTTTACCAGGGAAGATTTAGAAGATCTGTACAAGCTGGTAAAAGCTAAAAATGAGTCAACAAGACCAGTAGAAGACTTGGATTTGGTATTATGAAAAGATTTGAAAACAATGTTTGAACCACATGTAGAAGATGAAATCTGGAAGTTGCAACAAAGGTACAATGTTTTAAGCTGGAAGCTATTTGACTCATGTGGAGTGCATTGCTTGAGTTTTCAATTTGGAATGATTTACATGCTGGTAGAAAAGAGATATCTCCTTACACCACTAACAATTACAAATATGATGAACAAGAAGCTTCAGGTTGATTATTTTAGTGAAATGAAATATCAACTTCTTAAACTTCTCACAAAACAGCTTAAGAATCAATGAAGTGTTTGGAAGCATCCTCCTGAAGATTATGGATTTTTTAATGGAGAAACTTGATGATTTTGAATAAGAATATCAAGTTTAGGGGAGGATTGTTGGGATTAAAAGCCTTCTTAATGCTGCTAGTATTACTGCTACTCTTATTGATGTTAATGCTGCTCAGTCAAAGTTAGTGCTACTGGCGAATTTCAATGAAAATTATTCTAAGTGTTTAAGACTGCTGGTGAAGTTACAACTGCTAGTACAAAGTTACTACTGCTAGAGGAAGTTACTACTGCTAGAGGAAGTTAATACTGCTAGTGGAAGTTAAAGACTGCTTCAGAAGGCTTAGATGAAAAAACTTACTATGTGTTACTACTGCTAGTACAAAAGTTACTACTACTGGTTATTATTGTTAATGATGCTAAAGGAGTTAATGATGCTAGTAATGAAGTTGTACTGATTAAGTTAGTTTGTATGCTCCTATGTTATTTGTATGAGATATTTTGGTAAAGGATATGTATAAGTTATTTGTTTAGAAGATTATGATTACTTAGGAAAGTATTGTAAGCCGTTTAGGACTCCTTGGTGTATAAAAGGAGGTCCTAGGGCATAGAGATTGTGATATACCAATAGACATACCAATAGTTTTCATAGAATATCAAAAATGAGTCATTCATAGAATTATCATAGCTTCAAGGTCTTTGTAACCCTAATACTTTGAGAGTATTCGTATTATTATAATATTAGAGCTTTTGTTTGTTGAATTATATATTCATATAATTACTGTTTCATTGATAGTTCTTCTTAATATTAAAGATTAGATTCCGCATAATCTTTAATACATTCAAAGTTTCTACTATAGTTGTGTTAGATTTATCTAATATAACTAAACCTTAAACAAGCTTTTAAGGAATTCAATCTATTGAAGTGAGATCAATAAAGGTTTTTATACATTTTTATGTAAAGTGTATATTTTATTCTAAAAATGTGTTTATGTGATTTGGCAACTGTTGATAGTGTAGGGATTGTCCATATCTCCGCCTATAGTATGATGGGTACTTATAAACTTTGGTAAAACTCTTCTAGGAGAGTTTATAACCATGATGTGGGATTATTGGCACTAAATAGGTCATTAGGATAGTTAGGGGTTAACCACTATAGACTAGATGCTCACCATTGGTGTCCAACGGGGAATAGGATCCCCCCCCCCCCCCCCCACTCCTAGGATGAATAGGATAGGTAATATGCTCAAGTGACTGTTATTATTAGAACCAACGTAAACTGTGAGTGACATTGCATAGGAAAAAGTCAATCATAACCATGATATAGGGAAATAACTAGGCTAGTGCGCTCTTTCTCCTTGATCATGTCTCATAATTTATTTTCCGTGTTTTTATGTCTGTTTATTTATAATTCAAACCAATTCACCAAATTATCTGTGTCTATTCAAATTGCAACTTATACACTTAGCTCTTGGGATGACCTCATATTTACCGATCCTGCACTACACACGATCGGGTTCTCTGCCCGTTAGTGCGTTATAGATCTATGGAATCAAGTTTTATAATTTTAAAACTTGGTAAAATAAAATTTTAGACAGAAATCATGCAACAGCGATAACGGTGTTTGATTTGTGTATGGAGTGTGGTTGTGTACACATAATTAAGCATTAAATTCGTTAAAACGACCTGTGTATGCCAAGTTTACTAGCGTGGGTTCAGAAGGTGCGATATTAATTGGTTGGTTCGGATTGGGTAAAAAATGATTTTTGTTTTACAAATGTCTATTCAGGTTGTGTTAAATCATATTGAAAACCTATATCAAAACATCTTTTATAAAAAGATTAAGCAGGTTTATGCATTGGTGTAGTTGTATATATTAGGCATAACATAAATAGATTAAAGAAAATGCGACTTAGAGTATGTTCTCTTGATTCTTGACTGAATGTTATTATATTTTGGTAGGACATTTGAAAATGATAGAAGGATACTTCATAGCACCTGAAGTAGCACTAATGTGTGAAATGGTAAAACAACATCTTAATATCCTCGGAAAGATACTCAGATTTGTTCATGGCACTAGGAGATCCATGACAGGCCTTACAACGTGATTAAGAACCAGAACTACACTAGGCTTGGTTGATGCAATCCACAATTACGAGGGCAAGTGTTGGACTACAAAGGTGAGCGGATAATGAAATTTTTTTTCAAATGAGTCATGCACATATTGATTCAAATACTTTTAACGCATTAGTAATTTATATAAATTTTAGACATAAGTATTTGCGGGTCAATACGACGATGTAATGCATATAGGATAGTTCAGGTTAAGATAGAACAGGAGTAGTGTTACTATAAATTAGTCGCTTATGGTTTTACAGTGTTAGTGTTCAGTTAATCGTGTTATCTAGAGTATATTGTTAGCCTGTGGTAATGCACTTTACGATATATATCTGACTCTATCCATATACAAAGTAAATAATGGCTTAAAAGACCAATATCATGAAGACATAGGAATATGGGTGAATTTAGGGGATTTAATTAAACATTTGACGAACTGATTTTGCTATAAACTGTTGTGGAAAGACTAATGGTGCAAGTTTCTGTATTCAAGAATCTCTTAAAGTGAAGGAGTAATGGTCTGACTCGGTTTGGAGACGAAAAACTAATGAAAGGACCAGACAAGAAAAAATTTGCTGTAACCTATTTATATAGATGTAGCTATTATATTGGTACAATACAAATCTTGCCCATAAAGAAGGCAAAGACTTAAATATGTATAATGTCTCGCAGAAACTCATAAAACTTTCAGAGGAAAATCACAATAGGTTTTCGCAAGATCTTAAAAATACTTTCGTTTTAGTTTTTATTTCAATTTTCACATTTGCTAACTCGAGGTTTCATCATAGGCGAAGTATATGATTGCTCACGCATGGATGTGCCTTGTATCAGGAAGTGACACTCGTACGGGCTAGAACTGCTCACTTCCAGCTTGGACTACATTGAAAAAGTATGGTACATGTGGTACCTAGATCGGTCTCGCCTAAAAGATCGGTGCATATTGTTCAAATTATCAGTTTTCATTCTTTTGGTTCTTTGTGTCGCCTTTCTGAAGCGTAACATGAAAATGATTTGTAGGGCTAAAAATGTGTGTACAAAAGTTGGAATGGAGACTGGAAACAAAGGAAAGTGAGCTCATTTATGAAATGCGACTCGAAAGGGCCTATGATTTAATAACGCGGGAGTATCCGAAAGTGATATTGTTTTAGATGGGATTTGGCTCAATAGTTAAGTAAGCAAGCTCCAAATAGACATTTGTCGACACTATATGACCACCTAAAAAGAAGCCAAAACTAGAGACGTACTTCTTAATGGTCTATCTATGATACTTAGGGGTTTTTGGATTAGCTTATATGCAGATAATCAGTATGTCATAAAAGTATCAGATGGCGTATTCCTTTTATATCAGTTATACATTGTGTAAATTTGTAGCTGTTAATGAATTGTCCTCTAGATGGTGTAGAATTGCTATATGTGCACAACAAAACATTGTCAGATATAACAATCATACGTTAAACCAAAACTTCCCGTGACAAAGCACGAGCATCCATTACTTGTTGTTTTAATAAGGGCATGAAACATTGGTAACTTAAAAAAACTATTTTTTGAAGGATATTAACCGCAAAGAAGAAAATACAACTAAAAATATTCCAAATTCTTTTTAGGTTTAGTAACCTTTGGTGCGTTTGGTGTTTTGGTATATGAACTTTTAGCGATAGGACGAACCTTCTTCCTTATTTTGCAACATAAAAAACTAATTAGGTTGTAGTATTAATCGATTTGCAAAAGCTAAAATACAAATTTTTACCTATCTCAATACATAAACTTAAGATCATATGAATTAATGGTACAAAAACATACGACAAAAATAAAGACTTCACCTTTATCTCATCCATTAAACTCGCTCATCATTCCAAATGAACCACTTACAATCTAAAATGCAAACAAAGTAGATAAATGATTAAAGCTTCAAATGAATTCAAATTCAAAACAAAACCAAATACATAAACAAAGTATATTAGTCAATGATTATATAAAACATGCATATTGTGTATAAACTTAATCATAATGAGTGTTACTGGTACACAAAATAGAGGATTAAAGGAAATGACAAATTACCCTCTTGAAGAATTACAGTGCGTCTTAACTGCGCCGATCTCTTTAGTTGTTACTTCTTGAAAGCTTGCAAAAGCAAAAATATAAATATATATTACCTCTTTGAAATCGAAATTTGGATAGTAGAAAAAATAGTTTTGACGGTTATTAATTTGCATACAGACGATTATTAATTTGATTGTATGCCATGGCTAACATCATGGGAATATCTTTCATAGTTTGAAGTGTATTCAAATGGATGATAAATGTTTTAACCATACTTTTACAGTGATCTGAAAACAAATTGAATTTAATGTTCTATTACCCAATAAAATGGAATAGGAAAACAATAAAACATCAATTTAAACTGAATTATACACATTGCATCAAAAATTAAAAAAAGCAACAACAGAGGATATCAATACAATTAAAACTTACCTAATTTATTGTGTTGACATAAGAGAATCAGTGAGATTTGAAGAACAATTGTTCATGGTTTCATGTTTATCTTCGATTTA
>BQNB010147451.1:0-16436 GCA_026074375.1 Tanacetum coccineum
CCTTGTCATGTTTATTCAAAGCGGCGAACGAATTCCTTAGAGAAACGATATTAATATCATCAAAATTCCCAAATCCCTTTTTGCTGGAAGTCGAGGCCCCATTATAATTGGTATTGCATTTTGATGTCGAGGCCCCATTATTTTTCATAATTTCTTGATTCTTGGACGTTCCAGAACCACTAGGAGTTGATACTGGACGATATACGAATGTGCTTGATGCGTCTAACACGAGGTTTAAAATTTCTAACAAGGTTTACATGGATAAGCTATGAACACATTCGGGCAAGTATACCCTATCGTGTGTAGCTAGTTGGGGTTGATAAGCCGAGGTCATTCGGGGGATTTGAGTGTTTTCAATTTAAAGAATCAAGTTTAATAATAAGCAAAACAAAAGTGATAAAATTGATGTCACTAACGACAATACCATAAAGTAATTATAAGACAAAATCAACTAGAATGTAATCAAATAATTAGAACTAACTTGTTTGGAACTAGTATCTATTTCATTGGAGGGTATGGAGTTTCGGGTAGAAATTAAGCAATAGTAAACAAAATCAAAGTCATACAATTCCAAGTACATAGGTAATATCATGAAATTGCATAAATCACGGTTTAGACTAACACACCATTTCGACCTATGAACGTTATTATAAATCGAGTCATTACAAGCCATTTGTTAGAAATATGAGTTTTACCAATTTGTTAATAGGGTTAATTGCCTAAAAATGTACTATACTTGCCACTTTTTGTCATTGTATGTAGACTACTATTTTTTTGTCATTGTGTCTCTCAACTTTTGAATTCGTGTTATTCTGTGTAGTGGTGATTAAGAACCAAGTTTCAACATGAAATATAAAGTTTAACATATGAAAGTAATGAAAGAAACAAAAGTTTACGCAATGTAGCAATTACAATAAGTAAAGGTGAAGGATTAGAGCACCCTTAAAGCCTTCAATTAACTATACTCTTCTAAACAACCCAGAAATAATGACCAAACACTTTCTCTGGCACTTGAGCACTTATTCTTGAATTGCCAGAAGTATATGGCCTTTTGGGAGTGGTGAAAATGGTGAGGAAAAATTTGTCTTTTATGAAAGAGAGTTTTCTCTATATTGGTTGTACAAGTATGATAGTCAAATAGGGTGTATATATGCTTGGAAGTAGTACCTAGCCATAAAGGGGAGAACTTGGCTTCCAAGTGTCATAAAGTGTAGGTAAAACGAGCTATAGTGTGCAAATGATCAAACTTGTGGAGTAATGGCACTAAAAGTGGTAGTTATTACCAATCAGCTTTAGGCGGCCATGGCTTGGCCTTGGCGTCCAAAAGGGTGGCCGGCCTTCGAAATGAGCACCCGGCAACAGGTTTGGCCTTGGCGGCTGAGGATGCTTTTCCTGCGTGTTTGACTTGTCTTCTTCGAATTCACGGGCGGTTGATACTTCTAGGGTCGTGACTCTTTTTCTTCTCTTGAAAACACTTCCTACATTATCTTTTGAGTCTTGGGAACTATGGCATTGTGATTTCATCTTTTCGATTATGCTTCACAAGACTTGTACTTGGAAGAAATTCTTCATGCATGCATAATTCTTCATTTATTCTTTATTTCTTCATCTTTTTCACTTTCTTTGTTTTGGCTAACTATGAACATGAAAACATAACTTTGTGAAAATAAGTAACAAAAGCTCGTTAGTTTAACCAAATAACATCTGCAAAAACTTTGATAACGCTCCTAAAAATATACCTAATTTGAACGTTATCAAATTCCTCCACACTTACACTTTGCCTGCCCTCAAGCAAATCTAGTATTTAATTAAAAATAATCCACATGGTGCATAAGAATGATTAGAAAAATGTGATGCAAATATACCAAGTACGAGTACGAGATAAGATTCATCATTTTAAGCTTTTGGTGAAAAATCGAGATGTTTGACAATACCCAAAGGTTTTCTTGCTTGCAGGGCCGGTCCTGAGATTTCGAATGCACTGGGCGAGCCGAGTGAAATATGCCCATGTAAACAAACAACCCTTTTTTAGAGGTTTGGAACATGGTCAAGCTAGGTGTCTCATCCCCACGCCGATTTTTATTCATTAAATAAAACGTTACTATATGATGAGATAAATTACGAATAACAAGTTCAAGGTAGTAATATGAAGGGATGTATTAGGATGAGTAGTAAACCACACTATTTATAAGGAAAGAGAATGCGAGATCACATAACAAAAGCGTTCTAATTTCATATCGTAGTTACTCGTTTCTAGTCGATTTTACACATTCAAATATACATTAATTGAATATGTTGTTACATAAAATAAAAGGTCGGGTTATCGAAGTGTTCGCAACTTATCGCGAGTATATATTGATTTATATCGCTAGATTTTTTGACAAATTGTAGTTTTGCCTCGGTTTTTAACTAAAACCAAGTAAAAATCAATCTCAGGTGTAAGAGAAAATTATTCTTGATTAGATTGTGTGCTTATTAGAACATTAAACTTAATAGAATTAAAGATGTCGAGATTTAATAGCTATGGGTGTGTGAATTGTGTAAAAGTACCTTAAAATGGCTTTTCCAAAAGTTTTTTTTAAAAAGCATCAAAACTTAAAGAATACACGTTTAAGGTACTTGGGTGAAAGAGTGTATTTCCTCCAAATGCCATTCAAGTGCTAAAACACAAAAATAAACGATGAAGCACGTATTTTGAGCATATTTGCATGATTTAGGGGGTTAAATGGCCTCGAAAAAGTGTATAAATGACACCTCATCATTTAGCAATAGTTACAATCACATCAATCACACAAGACTAACACACAAAATGGATCACAGTTGTGTTTTGATGTCAACTCTTAAAGATGGAAATGATTAAAGGTAACTTTTTTCTAATTTTTGTGGCGATTTTTTTACAATTAGTTTATTCTTTTTCATTGTTATGTCTTCGAATTTGTATAAACAAGATATAATTAAGTCTCAATAATATGTATGAATTAGGTCTAAATAATTTAAAATTTGCGAAATACAATTGAAAAACCCTAAAAATTATTTAGGGCTAATGGGTGAAATGGTGTTTGATTTTGTAAGAAACCTTTTATCAATTGAGATACATAAGTTGCCTATTTTTGTTTGAAATATTTCTGAGTCAAACTTGATATTCTCTTATAAGTAAACAGGGAAATGAATTAAATTATTAAAATCTATTTAATATATTGTTCAACTTGTAGAAAACTAAAAGGGGGGTTGAATAGTTTACCGCTTTTTAATTTAATGTTTATGTTTGTTTATTAAAACTTAGATTCGACTTTTTGTGAATTCAATACTTGCACAATGTGAATAATATAAATGAGTAAGAACAAATAAAGAAATAAGAGATAAGAGTTAGAAAGATCAAACCACAACACAAGAATTTATAGTGGTTCAGTTACGAAGCACCTCTTCGCCCTACTCCACTCCTCTAGTACCTAACTCGAGAGTTTTCTTCACTATGTCAACAAACTCCCTTATGGCGGAAAAAACGGTACACAACTTTCGCTTATATCAATTTCCAACACTAAGCTAGATGTCAAGTTCTAATCTTAGCTAGAACCAATCTATCATGATTTCACAACTTCTTCACTACTTTCACGGCTTCACAACACAACTTCACAACTACACAACTTCTTCACGCCTTAGTATTCTTCACCACACTACTTCACTTCTACTTTCACACCTAACTATCATAACTTGGATGAATCACTAAGATTCAACTATACTTACAACAATCACCAAGATCTATCTACTACACAACTTTACAAGATTTATAAATGATTTACAAGTTATGATATGGATGCAACAAGATTGCAACAACACACAAAGGTGTAATACTTCTTCACTTGATGATGGAAGTATTCTTCTCTTGCACTTGAGGAATTGAGGTTGGATCACTTGGAAACAAAGCTTTATGATTAAATGATCAAATAATTTTAATGAGATGTGTGGGCTATTTTTGATCAGATAGAATGAGTGCAAAAGGTGAGAAAATAGTGGAGAAAATTCCAGTATTTATAGGACATTCTGGAGGAGCGTCTACCTATGGGCGGTCCCCTTAAATAGTGGGCGGTCCCCTTAAAGATAAGGGGGTCGCCCGTGTATTTAAGGGGTCCGCCCTAGACTGGGCGCTCACCAGTTTGTCCTTTTGTGTAGAGAGAATTTTCTGGAACTTTCTAGCCGTTTTAAGTCCGAAAATTTGAATTTCAAAATGTTTATTTTAAATAAAACATTTCTTCTAATTGTAGAAAGTTTACAACATTTTATAAAAGTGTGAGGTTGAATAAAAATTTCCTTTGATCATAATTTTCATTAAGCATTTATTTATTTATACCTTTAAGTGATATAATTTTCAAAATGAAAATTTACTACTAATTACTTGTTTACGTTTAATTTTACATTGAACGTTTTTATATTTTGTGATTATCAAAACATAAAGACGTGAAAAATATTAATAATATTTTTTAGGCATTATTTCTATCAACAATCTCCCTCTTTTTG
This sequence comes from Tanacetum coccineum, assembly GCA_026074375.1. Lineage (NCBI taxonomy): Eukaryota > Viridiplantae > Streptophyta > Magnoliopsida > Asterales > Asteraceae > Tanacetum > Tanacetum coccineum. The sequence continues at coordinate 4,516 of BQNB010147451.1, forward strand.
ATGATTACAAAATTTAAACTCATTAAATGTAAAATTATTTTTAAACAAGTATTTAGTGAGTTTTATGTCAATTCTCCCTCTTTTTGTAGAATCAAAAAGGTATCGTCGAGAATTGCTAGTAAAATCGACGAAATAAATGCTCCCCGTTGATGTGTGCCCCCCCTCGTTCGAAGGCACCAAGGAATCGAGCTATGGTTTCTTGGCTACAAAAACAAGTTAGAACAATACAAATATTTCTAACATGTAGCAAGAAGGAAAAATATGGCATAATAATAATGCAACCAACAATAATCATCCATTAATAGTATGTGAACCGCACTCATGCATACATAAGAAAAATAAATAACATGCTAACATACATGAAACTTTTAAACTACAAAAAGTCCTATAACTAGTAAAGCTCCATAGGACTTGCTTGCAAAATGATGGATGGACAATTATTTGAGAAACTAAACATAGAGTATGTTTAGTTTAGAAAAGATGATGGAGGTGGTGGGATGATGGTTGTTGGTGGTTATGAGAGCATATATTCAATATATGAAAATATATATTAGAGTTCATCTCTCAACCCAAATATGAGAGTACGATTGTGAATGCAACACAAACATGAATTTCCATGTGCCTCAAGAAAGTTCCAAGGAATGGGATGACCAAAGATAGGTGGTGAAGGTGATAGAGTGTCAAATTGGACAACAAGAGGGGTAATTGGTGAGAGTGTGAGAGTGATGTCCATTGATGCATTTTATTAAGTTGGAGGTGGTGGAGAAACTCTTGGAGGAGGAGATGTTGGTGGGTTCAAGTAACCATTGGGTGAAAGTAAAGTTGATGAGGTTGGTGATTTTGGTATGTAGTCAATTGAGGATGAAGAAGTATATTTGGTTGATGGTGTTTTGGAGGGTGCATTAGGAGCACTAGGTGATGATAGTTGAAGTTTGGGTGATGGAGTTTTTGTGTCATCTTGGGTTAAATCCACAAACAATTGTTTTGGTGGAATGATGTTGATTTTTGGTCTCTTGGAGGCTTTGGAAATGGAAGCTTTAGTGGATGCCATGGATGTTGATAATGGTTGATGAATGATGAAGAAGATGGTGTATTGGAGATGATCATTTGGAGGGGATTTATGGGAAGGAAATGGTTTGAAAATGGAATGAGTTTGAACTAGTTTAAGTTATTCCAAATTATGTTCGAGCATTCTGGGCAAAGATAGCTGAGACTAGGTAAAAGAGGGTCAAAAAGCAGGAAAAATATTATTTTACCCGTGATTTGCTAGGGCGGTCCCCTTAATTAGGGGTCGGTCCCCTTAAAGATAAGGGGATCGCCCGTTATAAATTAAGGGGGCCGCCCTCTGCTGGTTTCTATTTTTCATAGAAAAAATGATTTTTCTCAGAATTTTTTTTATGATAGTATTTCTGTTTTGGTGGTTTATTTGCAGCAAGCCCTATTGAGTTTTATGAGCATATTTAATCATATAACATGTAATAAACACATTACATCATGAAACCAAAGTAGCATAATTAGTTGATTAAACATAACAACCAAAGGTTTAAGTCATCATAGCAAATAAGTATCTAAAGATAACTAATAACCAAGTCTTTCTGAATAAATTGGATAATCACCACACAAGTTGTTTAGAACATACACATAATCAAGTTAAAAATGATCTTAAACCACATTTAGCTATCTAGATAATTTCTGTCCTATGTCTTCACTTCTTCTACTTGCTAAACACTCCTTTTAATGCCTTTACAAATGACTTGAACCCTCTGCGCATCTCATGCATTCGTTGAGTTTGGTTGAGCAAGGTGGTTTGTCATTCAAAGGGAGTTTCATCGGTTTGCTCGGAAGAGGAATGCATATGGTAGTTTTGGTAGTTGAGTGGATGAAAGGAGTTAAGATAGGTGGTAGGGGATGGAGTACTTGCACGAGATGCACCATCATCCTCATCATCATCTCCTTGGTGAGACGAAGATCCAAGGTTATGATGGGCGGAGGTTGAAGAGACGGAGTGACGGGATTTTCCATGATCACTTCGGGGTCGACGGGTTTGTCTTAGAGCAAGTGGACGCATGACTCATTCAACAACATCGTAAATGCCATTGTCAAGATGAGGATACATTTCCATGATGTGTCGATAAAGACGAATTAAAAACATGCCATACGGAAGATTTGCGGTTGGAGTAGCTTTGGCACATTCGATTCTTTTGACAAAGAAATAAGAAAGATTGTATTGTTTTTCGGCAACAACACAATATAACATGTGAGCAAGACAAGCGGGGAGACGGTCCTGATGTCCTCCTAGTCCGAATACATTCTCTCGAATGAGTTCTTCCCATTGCTTCATGTCGGGGCTTAGTTCTTTGGTGAGAATTTGATTTGGATTGAGAGGGACCGTTTGACTTTTAATGGTACGGTCTACCATGACACGTTCCAATTCAAGAAGTCGACGAATGTCGTCGGGAGTAGGAAGATCGGTGCAATATGGTCCCTCGGTTTCTTGAGAATATTCAAGAGATGCAAGGTCCCACTCGTTTGTAAAAACGACTTGACCATTATATGGAATTTTGAGGATTTGACCAAACTGAGCGAGAGTAAGAGGTATGAATTCGTGTTGAATCATAAAAGAGACGACAAGATAGCCATAGTCATCGGTTTGTACCGTGACTTGACTAAAGAAAGTCTAGAATAAATCTCGGAACAATCGGTTCGTTGATTTGAAAAAGACAATTGAAGCGAATGTTAGTAAAGAGACGCTCGATATTGTTGGATTTGTAGTAGGCTTGATCAACAACACGACCTTCATGAATGTTTCGGTTTTCAATAGGTTTGCAGAATTGGGCAATAGTAGGGGAGATGCCGGGAATTTTGGATACTTTTGAAATGTAGGATTTAGTAAGAGATATGTCTGTGATAGTAGCTTTTGGCATTTTTGTCACCTAAACAAGTCAACAACAATGAGAAAAGAGAAAAAAAAATTCTAAAATAAAAAGAGTATGTAAGAAAAATACTATATGCGAAACCAAAATTACTTCGACTCTAAAAACAAAAACCTAAGAAGTAATTTTTATGTTCCTTAGTTTATTTTTAACCCAACCTTAAGTATTGAAGAACGTATACATTTGATTGTATATTTCGTCAATTCACGTGAGTTTGTTTGCAATTAGCTTATCAGTCATAAAATACTTATTTTGACTCAAAAATTATCATTAAGAGATGATAAGCCAAACGCTCCCTTATAAACAAAAAGTACGCTAATATATCAAAATATATATAAATTATATACTTTGATGACTTACATAAATTTGTTATGTGTTTATACACGTGATAAAAATATAGTGATGGTCATTTCGACTCTAAACAATGATCCTAGAAGATGAACCAAACACCCTTTTTTATAAAATTTTACTCATTAATTTGAAAAATGTGTATATGTTTAGATAATCAATCCTTGATTGTTTTTAACATGTTTTTGTCATTAATCAACAATGTATAAGTTTTAAATATATATATGTGTCAAAATTCGGCCGTATATATATATATCAAAATTGTTGTACTCCTATGACTACGGGTATCATTGTAGTTATGGAATTCCTAGACCAAACTAAGAAGTACGAAAATAATTAAAAACACCCAATTTTAATTAAGAACAAAATTGGATGAAATCAAACAAAAGAAGGTTGAAAAACTTACAATGTATGTTGTTGATTGACTTGTTAAAAATTGCCCCTTACGAATTTTGGTTGATTTGGTGATTTGAGGTTTGATTTTGAAAGTTTTAGTGATGGTGTTTTCGTTCACAGCAGGTAGGAGAAGGATGGAAGAGAGAAAAGTGATATTTGGTATATAATTCGTCTGCGGGAGGGGTGTTTGGATTCACAGATAGGCGGTCCCCTTAATTAATTATGGGGGCTACATTTTTTACACGGCCGGTCCCCTTAATTTTTAGGGGGCCGCCACCTGAAATAAAGAATTTCTTTGATTTTTGGCTAGTTTTGTGAGAATGAATATTAACAATTTTTAATTAACTCATTGTTTAATTAAAAAGTTTCTTTGACTATTTCAGACGAGATAATCAAGATGTCAATACATAAGATGATTTGGTGACTAGACTCCTTGCGAATATGATGAATTAATTTCTTTGAACGAAAAAATTAATTGATACGTTTTGAAATGGGAAAGTGTAGATACTGTGGTAGATGAGAGATCGAAATGGAGTTGACACTTCAACATGAAGATTTTGATAGATGTAGTTGAGGCGAGCGTCGAGGTGGAAGGGAGTTTGTTTCATCCATAGTGGTTTATGACATTTCCGATGCAAAACTAATCCTACTTCTATGTTAATTATTATCCACTAACTCACTTTTCTTCGTCTACGTGAGTTCGTGGCCATAGAAGATTTCTATTTTATAGTGGTTCATGGATAATCCATGTGAAAGAATGGTTCCTAATAAACAAATTCCTTTAAAAACTAGAAAGTCAACAAATGATATTTCTAGTGACTACCATATTTCTTAACTATCACTAATACTAAGTATGTCATATACCAATCTATAATTTACATAATTAGAGAGTGAGACGTACCTTAGCCTTCAAGAGAAATTACTTTAAAATCTTTAAGGTAGTAAGCTTTAAGGATGAGGATTTATGAAAATCCTATATGAGTTCTTCAATTTGTTTGACGAAAGCAAAAGGATGCTTGTAGATGATTAACCTCGGAAGATATGATGATTTAGCCATTTGGTCCCCATCATTTCATGGGTCTGAAGTTATTGTTTCCGAACATGTTTTGCATTTGATTCGGACACATGCACTGTGAACATCTTCTACATTGAGTAATGCTTGGTTGTTGTGGATGATTCCACATTGTGTGATTAGTGTTAGAGTAATTTGGTCTACCTTGGTCTCTCCTAGGTTGAGGTGATTTGGAACGAGGATGAGAGTTTTCCTTTCTTCTCAGAGGATGTGTTTTAGACCTCATTGTGGGTTTAGTAAATCCGACTCCGGGTTTTAAAGAAGTTTTGTAAAAACGTTTTGCCTCATCATCACTTGCAATAGGAATTTTAGTATTATTTATAAGTATAAATTTTGGTTTTGAGTTTAGGTTTGATTCTATCAATTTTTTTCGACACGACTTCTTGAGCTCTTACAAAATTTACTTGTTTGGTTTCGCTAGGCGACCCTTTGGTAAAATTAAATCCTAAACCAGATTTATCTCCGGAAGGTTTTTGAGAACTTATTATTTTCTTAAGTGAGTGACTACTATCATTTAATTGATTTAGCCTAGATATATCTTTTCTAAGCTTTTTATTTTCAAACTTAAGGTCTTGATATAATTTGCATTCTTCATTTACTTTCTTACCTTTTTCTAACCTAGATAATTTATCTTTTAATTAGTGCTTTATTCTCTAATTCTATTTTAGCTTGTTTTAGAGTTTTATTTTTAGCCATGACTTTTAGTCCTATTTTGCATAGTCTACTATATTCACTATTTAAGTCATTTTCGTCTAGTGATGATTGGTCATCACTAAAGTATTCAGTTTCGAAAGTACCCCATTAGAAGCTTTAGCCATAAGACATTTTTCGTCCTTTGTCTTCTCCTCTTAATCTTCATCGCTATCACTCCAAGATCCTCCAACAAACGCCTTTTGATTTTGATATTTTGATTGTTTCGGACATTCTCCGATGAAATGATTTGGATCTCCACCACCTTGAACACATTTCTTTCGCCTTCCTTTTTGTCGTCTTTTATTTTCTTTGGAATGGTTTTCTTTCTTCATGTGGTTGTCTTACGAATCGTCTCGTCTTTTGAAGAATTTTCTTGAAGTCTCTTTCGGCCATGGGTATTCTTCATCTTCCTATTCGGAGGCTGAGCTATCATAATCCACTAGGATTCCTTTCTAGCTTTCAAGCAATAGATTACTTTGTTCTCTTTTGCTTTTGACGGTTTTGAAATCTTTCTTAATTACTTCTTCATAAACCTTTAAATTTCCAATGAGTTAGCCAAGTGATAGAGTTGTTAGATTATTTGATTCTTCAATTGTCGTGACTTTTGCCCGCCATTTAGGATGTAATGCCCTAAGAAATTTCCTAACATAATTTTTGCTAGAAAAACTTTCATCAAGTGTTTTTAGACTAGTAATAATAGTGTTAAAGTAGAATATGTTAATATACTGATCCTCTTCCGGAATCATAAATTGTTCATATTGTTGAACAAGAAGATCTATTTTGTTAGCTTTGACTTGATTATTACCTTGATGAGTGATTAACAAAGTATCCCAAATTTATTTTGCGGTTTGACACATAAAAATTCTTTCGTATTCTTTACGTGGCAAAGCATTATAAATTACCATTTTAGCTTCATTATTTTTTGCAAGTTTCTTTTTAAGATCATCGTTTTGTTTATGAAAAGGTACAACTTCATCCTTTTTAGTTTCGGGATTATTTTGAATAGGAGAAAAATCACCATCGGTAATAACATGCCACAGATCTAGATCTTTTGACTTCACATAAGTTTCAAATCTATTTTTCCAATAAATAAAACCATCACTTTCAAATAGTGGTGGTCTTTGCATAGATCGCCCTACTGAATAAATTTCCGATTCCATAGATTAATTCAAGTTTTAAAATACAATTTATTTTAAAAATCTTGTTTGACGTGGCTCTGATACCAATTGTGGAAAACTAGAAGGGAAGGTTGAATAGTTTATTGCCTTTTAATTTAATGTTTATGTTTGTTAATAAAAACTTAGATTCGACTTTATGTGAATTCAACACTTGCACAATATAAACAATATACTTATCTAAACAATTAATAGGATAGTATGAGCAAATAAGGTAAGACAAGATATATTACCCATCATTTTAAAGACAACGCAAATGGCAAATGAAGGAATAGTTTTAAGGCTTATTTCCCCCTACACTTAAGTTAAACATTGTCCCCAATGTTCTTTAGAAGTACCCATATAAAGAGAAAAGAAAACAAGTAAAAGAAACTAGTATTCCCCTGGTTTGCTCAATAATGAAGAAGAAACATGCGATAACTGGTTAGATCGTCCTCCAAGAATCGTCCAATGAAACTCCCTAAGAATTTCCAAGCTTCTTCTCATCAAATATAACCTGTAAAGCAAAGACAAAGACAACTATACCAAGCATAAAATTGGCGGGATATGATATATACAACGAGAGTTTAGGGTTTTAACTCTATGAAATCAGTAAAGATAGGATGAAAGCGATGATATGATCATAGGTTTTTGCAGGTTTACAACAAAATTATAGATTTTAAATATGGCATATTTTATTTTTCAAAAATACTTGAAAAATCCCGAATCTTCACATTGCTGGAGATGCGACGCCGTCAAGTTTAATTTCGACGCCGTCTGCAGGCACTGTGAAGATTTCCTCTTCGTTTTTAATGAGAAATTTCCTGCACGCAGTTTTATTAGTTATATCTGTAGAAAACACTGCATAAAAACCTACAATCATATGACTCGAAACTGACGCGAATTAATCTAAACAATTTATTTTAAATGTTTGAATTTGGTTCTTATAAACCGAATATATCCCCTACACTTATTTTATGCAAAATACCTTTGATTGTAGATAAGACGAAGTTACAAACAAGTAAAGCATGATTACAAAATGATTCAAACATTATAAAACAAACAATAAAAAATAAAACACAGGACACTCCTAAATGCGGGAAAGAAAATATTGGGTTGCCTCCCAAAAAGCGCTTTTCTTTATTTATGAGTCTTGTAGCTAGACTCGAAGTCACACATTATTATGTGACTTCTCCTTCATCATCCACTCCAGTTATATATTCGGGTCTAAGCTCTAGACATTCTTTGTAAAACCCTAGTATTTTCCTCATCACGTACTCTACTCCTCTTCTCCTGTCTTCTTCGTTCCTAAGGTAGACTAACTTCATGTGCTCTTTCTCTAGGTCCGACAGCGAGTGGTACTGTTCTATCTTATGAGGCATCTTATAGGCAACTTCATTGGTCCCGTTTGTGAACCTTACTACACCTTCGGGTAGGTCATGAGTCATGTTGGATATTTCAACAAAGGGTTTTCCTAGTATTACTTGAGATAGCCTAGGGTCTATAATTGAACTGATATCCTCAACAATCATAAAATCTGTGACATAAGTGAAGTTTCCTACGAAAACATGTATTCCCTTAATCCTTCCTGTGAAGTTGCTGACTCCTCTATCCGAATTTTCACTAGGGTCAAGTTTTCTTCTCATGATCCAATTATACATCATTCGGGTCATGATATTTAGAGGAGAGTTAAGATCAATGTAGGCTTTTTTCACATGCACATGTCCAATGTTGCATGGTATTTTAAGGTTTGACGGACACCCTTCCGTGATAATGGGTTTCTCAAAAATATCAAAGGGATTGGACCGTACATTAGATACTTATGATATGCCAACTCGCTTCTAGTTGGGAATACGTCAAAATACTCCACCTCAGACCCTCTTGTTCTTGTGTTTTCACCTACTTCGGGTTCCTCTATGTGCGAATCATCATCTTGCTTAATTATTTCAATAAACATTATGTCATTTTCATCCCCTTTTGTGTAAACAATTTCTGTGTTGGTTGACTGGGGGACCAAGCCAAACGATTCGAAGAATGAATTTAGTTTACGGACTTTTTCGGTAATAAGAGAAACCGATGGACCAGGTGGGGGAAGGGTTGGTGTTTATGTTTTCCAGGTTGTCCTTATTTTCTTGCTCTTCCTCTTCTGGCTTGTCATTTCGGGGTTACTTTGGTAGATTGTGATGGTGTTGATTGAACCCTGAATTTGGGTTGAGCATTGGGGGTCTTCTGTTGGGTAAGAACGACCAGAAAAAACTGGAGAGGTAGAGTTAACATTCAGTTTTGGGTTCTTAACTGTGTCGCTAGGAAGCACTCCAGCTATTCGATCGGTGATGGCCTTCAATACTGTGTCGATTTTGTTGGTCATCTTGCTTTGTTGTTGTTTGAAATCGGCATCAAACTTGGATAATCTAGCTTCTTGAGATGCCATGAAGTTGGACACCAATCCTTCGAGATTTGATTGATTGTTAAAATTTTGAGGATTATTGTTGAAGGAACGGTTCAGGATCGAACCGTTGGGTTGGAACCGGTTAGGTAGGTTTGAGAATTTTTGGGTTGTTTCCAACTAAGGTTTGGGTAACTTTTCCATGACAGATTGTAGGTGTCACCAAGGTTGTTTTGATCGGGATTGAAAGTGTACCACTTACCTACCGCTTTGTTGGTACGCGAGGATGCATATTCAACAAAGGTTTGTTCGAGATTTTCCATGCAGTACTGAGTGTCGTGGGGACCACTGCAGATCTCACATGAAGAAGTTATTTTTTGACTTGGGTAGGTTGCATCAGAGTAAGATGAGCTTCCATCAAGCGTTAGACTTGATTCTCGAGCTCAATCAGAAGATAGTCAGATGTACTCGGGACATTTTGAGGCAAAGAGATTGCCTTAACCGGTTTAGCGAAGTCCATTGGTTCATTCCAACTTTCGTTGTCATAGAGGGTGAGGTCCTCTAATAATGCCGAGGATTCTTCTTTGTTTCTGTCACGAAGCTTACCACCGACTGATTGGTCAATGGTTCGTCTTGTGGCGAGAGTGACATGGTCATAAAAGATTTGGACTTGGAGCCAAAGGTCAATGCCATGAGGAGGGACTTTTTGGAGTAAGTCCTTGAAACGAGTCCATGATTTTGAGAGAGATTCTCCTTGATGTTGTTGGAACATCAGGATATCGTTGCGGAGTTTTGCAGTCCTTCCCGGTGGAAAGAATTGAGCAAGGAAACGAGTAGTAAGATCCTCCCATGTGGTGATAGATCCTGCTGAAAGACGTTCAAGCCAATTGCTAGCTTGATCGCGAAGGGAAAATTGAAATAAACACAGGCGCGTTCTTTCCTTATTTTCACCATTAAGGTCAAGTGAGTCCACTAGTTTAAGAAAATCCTTAAGGTGTTGGTTTGGATCCTCAGACCGAAGTCCGTAGAATGAGCATCCATTTTGCACCATCCGGATGGTGTCGGATCGAATAGGCACCACATTATTCCCTTCAGGGAGCTCAATGGTGTTCCTGTAGCCTTTGTGGCTAGGTTTGGAGTAATCTCGAAGAGTACGGATAGGATTCGCGTCTCCCATGGTGGTTGACGAGGATGGGTTACGAAACAAATAACATAAAGAAAAGATAGACTACGAGAAAGCTAATATACTAGAATTAAAATTCTCACTTGATAGGAATCAAGCGAGTAGAACTAAGTTAAACAATGATCGAAACCTAACTATTCCCCGACAGCGACGCCAAAAACTTGATGCGGAGGTTGTGAAGACTTCACAGGAATTTTTACAATCCCCTAGGCAGTGTACCTAGTCGTTGTAGTGTAATATAAGTAAGACTCGAGGGTTGTTATCGTTCTCTAAGGGAATAGGTTGGGAAGGCTCGAACACGGTCTAACAAAATTCTAAAGGTTTGAGAGAAGATTGTTTTTATGTTTTTATATTTTTAAGAAAGCAAGTAAATATCATGGTTTTAAGAGGTTGATTTGTTTTAGTTAATTAAACTAAATATAATCTAAACTACTGGTGATAACTTTATGATAAAAAGATGTATTTACCTAATCATGCACGACTCCTCAGATTGCTTCTCCTCGATCTGTTGCTTTGTCACACTTGTGATGATTTGTGTAAGTATTTCCTAAGTCATGAACAAATTACACAAACCCGTCATCTATTTAATATTCCGTTAAGGCAAAACACAAGTAAAGTAGTATGAAGACTATTACAAGGCCCCTAAGAGTATATTAAATGCATGTGAAATATCTTAAGAGGGATCAACCATATTAGGGGTAAGGTAGTATGAAGAATGTTACCGATGGTATCCTTTCTACATACTCACGTTTCCCTAGACGTCTATGCCAATTTAATATCTTATGGCTAGTTTTATAGAGCCTAACGCGCACATCCATCAACAAGAAGCAACATCAAAAGGATCTACAACCTAAGTTTCATGCAATCATAAGTAAATACATAGGAGGGTTTAGCCTAGCATGTTATAAAGAAAGCAAGAGCATAAATCAATCACACAACACATAGACATATAAAATGATTAATGATAAATAATCTTACTTGATTAAAACATGGATTGAAGGTAGTTACAATAGGGTTTTGAGGCCTTAAAAACGACCTAAAAAGCTGCTAGAAAGACTAGGGTTCGTCTCCCAAAAGTTATACAAAGTTACACACTTAAAACCCTAAAATCGGTTTTGTATATATAGTGAAAACGGTGCGACGACGTCGCTTTGAATATGTGACGCCGTCGCCACGTGGATGATTCTAGATCCTCTTTAAGTTGGCCACGTCCTGACGCCGTTACTGAATCTCTGACGCCATCACGATGATGATCCTGATGCTGTCGCTTTATAATGGCGACACCGTCTCCACGCTCTGTATGCACAATTCTTCATGATTTTTGGTGTAGAGTCGTAATCTTGTCCGTTTCTTCTCCAAATGAGCCCAAGTCATGTGTATTTCCTTCAAATTCCATCCAAGTGATAAAAACCCGAAAACAAACAATTAAGCATGTTAATACAAATAATGCCTAAAAAAGTTATTTATATTTTTCGACCTCTCAATGTTTTGATAATAACAAAATGTAAAAACGTTTACAATAAAAATAAACGTTTACAAATTATTAAATGAAAATTTTTATTTCTAAGATTAATGATCACTTAAGGTATGGACAAAGAAAATAATTAAGCATAATTAGTGATCAAGAAAATATTTTTCTCTTAATCCTCAGTTTTAATTCTACAAAAGTATTTTCTTAAAAATACTTTTACAAAATATTTTCTAATTAAAATAAAAAGTTTTATTAAAAACTTAAAATTTGAAATTCAAATTTTCC
>BQNB010147452.1:0-16436 GCA_026074375.1 Tanacetum coccineum
TCTTTGACCAAATTAATTATCTTTGACCAAATCATTATCTTTGACCAATCTTTATCTTTATCTTTGACCAAATTAATTATCTTTGAATATACTGGCAGTACTTTGACCCTCCTTTAATACGAAGGCAGTACTTTGAATGTACTGACAGTACTTTGACTTTCAGACTTGTATTTCCCAACAAGTAGTGTTGTGAAGAAGTCTTGAAGTTGTGAAAAAGTCATGAAGTTGTGAAGTTGTGTTATGATAGATTGGTTATAGCTAAGATTAAAACTCGACATTTAGCTTTGTGTCGTAAATCGGTGTAAGCAACGTTGTGTACGGTTTTCTCCGCCATAAGGGAGCTTATTGACATAGTGAAGAAAACTCTCGAGTTAGGTGCTCGAGGAGTGGAGTAGGGCGAAGAGGTGCTTCGTTGCCGAACCACTATAAATCCTCGCGTTGTGGTTTGATTGTTCTTACTCTTATCTCTTGTTTTGCATTACTTTCTCATAACTATCTTATTAATTGTTTAGATAGGTATATTGTTTATATAGTGCAAGTATTGAATTCACATAAAGTTGAATCTAGAATTTTTTTTTCAACACTTTAAAACCTTAAATTAAAAAGCGGTAAACTATTCAACCCCCCTTCTAGTTTTCCACACCCTGTATTCAAGAGTTTGTGGTACTTCTGTTGCCATTTAAGATGGATCTTGATTTTAAAAATCTTTGAGCCTTTTTGTATATCCTTTTAAAGGGATTTTATATACCAGAAGGTTCTGATACCACTTGTTGGTCCCTTGGAATCTGATATAAAGTTTATCAAATTAAACTAATCAGATTCCATAGCAACAAAGTGAGTTTTAAACAAATATATATGAACAATATAAAGAACAAGTTTAAAACACACAGAAGTACTTTTTAACGTATAGACTTTTATTAGAATCAAATAAAAAATCTATGACACACCTTGCTTGTGGAATAGCAAGGTGGTTGAATGACAATTGGAGTGTTATCTCCTTCGAACTTATTCTCTAACCAAAGTTATGAGAAATAAGAAAACAAACTATTCGACTAGAACTGAAGCTTCAGCTTCAGCAGTTTTTATTCAGTTTGTTTGAGAGATAAATGAACTCTTCAATGTGTATCACATTAATTGGAAGAGATAACATTTACTCTGGGAATCCCTTTCCTTTTATAGGCAAAGGGATTAGGGTTTACAAGTTTAACCTAGTCTACGTGGCATGCATTAATTGAGCTACCATTTAATGCATGTTTGCTTTCTAGTACCAGGTACAGTCCTTTAAGGAAAGTTGATGTACTTCTATACCAACTTTAGAAGTAACATTTTCCAAGGAGATTCCTTTATTCCTTTTGACATAAAGCAATCTTTTTCCCGCCTTATAAACCTTCTAGAAGTGAAACAACGTTTCAAACTTTTGTTAAGGTGATGGACGACGTTCAGCTTGGAATTGTCAGCCAAGCTGAACTAAAGCTCTTTCCAAGAGTCATTCTTCAGTTTCTGTACCGCTGCATACACTGAAGTGAAGATACTTCCTAATCTAAGGACCTGAAGAGCTGACGCTGAAGAAACAAAACGAGGTCAGAAGACCCGTTCTCGTCCATCCGTTGGACACCATCGTAAACGACACTAAACGCAGCAACTTTGGGACGAATCAAATTTTCCCATTTGGAGACGATGGCATCGTGTTCTCGAATTGTTCCTCCCATGTCTTTCTCAAAGTTATCAAAAACATCCTCCCAAAACCTTTTTTCGTGATGTCTCTTAACCCGTACGTTTCCATCGCGTTGCACCAAGTTGTACACAACGTTATTTCTTCCGCTGTTGTCCATGGTCGTGTCGTATTGGCATTTCCACGGCGGTTTGAAGAGGAAGCCATTGTGTGTATAGAAATGAGAAGTATAAAAATAAGTAGGTTGAAAGTGTGTAGAAAATTGTGTAATAAGTTGGGTATTTATAGGGTTAAATTATTTAAATTTTAAAAATTAAAAAGTGTTTTTTTAAATGAAAACAAAGTTGGCAGTGTGTTTTTGTGAATTGTGTTACTCGACCGTTGTCGTCCCTGCGACTAAAATGGGTTTCGGTCTCCGGCGACCGAGGTCGACCGAACCGTAGTGCATAGCCTTATATTTAAGTCCCTCAAGTATCCTAAGTCGCTTAGGTCGCCTTGAGTATTTTGAGAATAAAAAATTTTGTGAAACACAACACATTTGTACTTTTGAGTCATTGAGAGAATAACCCAAAACTAGTATTCTACATTAGGTTAAGATTTTAATATATTTTACAAAAACTCGAGCCTACTTCAAATTTTCTCTAGCCGAACTCAAACTTTTTGTCAAGTCGAGTGGGGGAACCGACTTGAAGAAAGAAAAACCGAACCTCCTCGTTAATAAATTAGTGTAAAATATATATTAATCTGAACAAGGGTTCATGTTTGTTGAATAAACCCTAAATTAAAAGTATGGAGGAAGATAAAAAATACAGTGTTGAATCACTTGCTAATCAAGCTTTGCGATTGCCGATATCAGATGCAGTTCCTGTTTATGAACAACTTTTGGCTACTTTTCCTACTGCTGCGAAATATTGGAAACAGTATGTGGAAGCACAGATGGCTGTCAATAACGATGATGCAACAAAACATATATTTAGCCGATGCCTATTGAATTGCCTGCAAATACCTCTATGGCGGTGCTATATAAACTTTATTAGAAAAGCCAATGACAAGAAGGGGCCAGAGGGTCAAGAGGAAACCATAAAAGCTTATGATTTTATGCTCAGTTCTGTTGGATCGGACATTGCTTCTGGACCTGTGTGGACCGAGTATTTAAACTTCTTAAAATCGTTACAGGCTCAAAACCCACAAGAAGAGTCACAGAGGATGCTTGCTGTACGGAAAGTATACCAAAGAGCTATTGTCACCCCTACCCATCATGTAGAACAACACTGGAGTGACTATGAGAAGTTTGAAAATTCAGTTAGCCGTGCTCTGGCTAAAGGACTGGTATCTGAGTATCAGCCCAAATATAACAGTGCAAGGGCTGTCTATAAAGAGCGAAAAAAGTATGTTGATGAAATTGATTGGAACCTCCTTGCTGTTCCACCATCTGGTTCTGTTAAAGAAGAACTGCAATGGAAAGCGTGGAAGAAATTTTTAGCCTTTGAGAAGGAGAACCCTCAAAGGATAGATGCAGTGTCCGCTAACAAGCGCATCTCATTTACTTACGAGCAGAGCCTAATGTATTTATATCATTACCCTGATATATGGTTTGACTATGCTACATGGCATGCAAAAAGTGGCTCTATAGAATCTGCTATCAAAGTATATCAACGGTCATTAAAGGCTCTCCCTGATTGTGCATTGCTAAGGTATGCTTATGCTGAGCTGGAGGAATCCCGAGGGGCAATTCAGCCAGCAAAAAAGGTATATGAAGGCCTTTTAGGAGATGGTGTTCATGCAACAGCATTATCGCATATACAGGTAGCTTCTTTATGTTTAGTTTTTTCATTAAAAGAGAACCGTCTGATATATGTTTTTGACTATGCTACATGGCATGCAAAAGTGGCTATTATAGAATTGTGCTTATCAAATTGTATATCATACGGTCATTAAAGGCTCTCCCTGATTGTGCATGTTAAGGTATGCTTATGCTGTGTGGAGGATCTCTCGTAGGGGCAAATTCTTAGCTATCATAAAAAAAAGGTATATGAAGGCCTTTTAGGAGATGGTGTTCATGCAACAGCATTATCGCATATACAGTATATTCGATTCTTAAGAAGAACACAAGGTGTTGAAGCTGCTCGCAAGTATTTCATTGACGCACGAAAATCACCAAATTGTACTTACCATGTTTATGTTGCTTATGCTACAATGGCATTTTGTATGGACAAGGACACAAAGTATGCTCACAATGTCTTTGAAGTAGGTTTGAAAAGATTTATGCATGAGCCTGGATACATTCTTGAATACGCGGATTTTCTGTCACGCTTGAATGACGATAGAAATATAAGGGCTTTATTTGAACGTGCATTGAGCTCCCTTCCACCCGAAGACTCTGTTGAGGTTTGGAAGAGGTTTGTTCAGTTTGAGCAGACATATGGGGATCTTGCTAGCATATTAAAGGTGGAACAAAGAAGGAAAGAAGCCCTCGCTGGAATGAGTGAAAGGGGGACATCTGCTTTAGATAATTCTTTGCAAGATGTTATATCAAGATATAGTTTTATGGATCTATGGCCATGCTCGTCTAAAGAACTCGATCATTTATCTCGTCAAGATTGGCTTTCGAGTAATGCAAACAAGAAAGCTGAGAAATCAACTCCAGCAAATGAATCAGATAAAAGTCCAGGACAAATGGTATCAAACGTATCTACCAAAATTGTTTATCCAGATACCTCGAGAATGGTGGTTTATGAACCGAGACAAAATTCTGGTTCAAACACTCCTGTTCCTCCTACTGCTCCGTTGCCTACTTCAAGTGCACCATTGGTAGTTACTGGTGGAGTGCCAAACGCATCGAATGTTGTTCCAATAGCCTTGCCACCTGCTTTGGCTGCATTTCTAGCAAGTTTACCCCCTGCAGAAGGTCCTTTGCCTGATGTGGAATACGTTATATCAATATGTTTACAAAGCACACTACCTATTATGGAGCCTACGAAATTATCAACTCAACCCCAAGCGAGAAGAAATTAACTCCAGCAAATGAATCAGGTTTTGTAGTTAACATTGTACCTTTTTGTTAGTTAAAATATTTTTAGCTGACATTATTTGTTGATAATGTGATAATACTTGTTTTTTTATCAATGCAGATAAAAGTCCAGGACATATAGTATCAAACGTATCTACCAAAATTGTTTATCCAGATACCTCGAGAATGGTGGTTTATGAACCGAGACAAAATCCTGGTATGCTACAATTAAAATTTACTTCAGTTTGCAGTTCTAAAAAACGATATTACAGACATTTCAGTTAAAAAAAAAGTTAATCAATTTCGTCAAGGTTGTTAAATGATCACTAAACTCGTATTATGCAAGTTTCCTCATTTATATATGTTATCCTTTTTCATAAGTATTTATCATCTTCCCTGTAGGTTCAAACACTCCTGTTCCTCCTACTGCTACTCCGTTGCCTACTTCAAGTGCGCCATTGGTAGTCACTGGTGGAGTGCCAAACGCACCGAATGTTGTTCCAATAGCCTTGCCACCTGCTTTGGCTGCATTTCTAGCAAGTTTACCCCCTGCAGAAG
The DNA here is from genome assembly GCA_026074375.1 of Tanacetum coccineum. Classification (NCBI taxonomy): domain Eukaryota; kingdom Viridiplantae; phylum Streptophyta; class Magnoliopsida; order Asterales; family Asteraceae; genus Tanacetum; species Tanacetum coccineum. Next base: position 5,241 of record BQNB010147452.1, read on the forward strand.
GTAATGTTGTCATTTAATCATTTATCCATATTTCTCTTCGCATATGTCTAATGCAGAGGGAAAATTACCAACATAACCCATTTGAGTGAGAACTATTACAAAATATTCTTTTTTAATGTTTTTTATTTATTTTTCTCATCAAAGGCTAAGAATCTCTTCCCCGCTTATTTTGCAAAATACCAACATAACCGCTTATTTTGCAAACCACCAAAAATCACTAATACGTGATTAAATAACATTTCACATAATATAATCAAAAACTAGCAAAATGATATTTCAGGATAAACATGGAAAAAAGTTGTAGTATGTAATAGATCTCACTCAAAATAGTCGTATTAGTAATTATCCCTTAAATATGTAGTTTCAATAAATATTCTAGTGGTTGATGAATTGGCTTACTATTGTATAGGTCCTTTGCCTGATGTGGATTACGTTATATCAATATGTTTACAAAGCACACTACCTATTATGGAGCCTACGAAATTATCAACTCAACCCCAAGCGAGACCTGCTTCCAGTGATGTTTCTGGATCAAGCAAATCCCATTTGTTTAAACCAAGAGACCGACAACCGGGGAAGAGAAAAAATGCCGACAGGCAAGACGAGGATGACACTACCACTGTTCAAAGTCAGCCATTTCCGAAAGATGCTTTTAAGATACGGCAAATGAGAAAAGCTCGAGCTGCTAATACACAAAGTGGAGCTGCATCATTTGGGAGTGTACAAACTGGTTCAGGTTCATATGGTAGTGGGTTTTCAGGGGAGCATTCCGTAGCTTGTAGCAGTGGCTCAATGTTTCTGTTTCTTTGTGCTTCATGATGCGAGTTAAAAGTCGAGCAACCTGTGAAGTGGATGGGTCGAGATCAAACGGGAAAATACAAAGCAACATTTAGGAGTTTGGAAAGCTGTGCAGTGTACCATTTTTGGTCTATAGATTAATACTGTATTGATTAGTGTAGCTACCAGATCAAAGCTGTAACATACAAATGGGTTTCCAATCGGTCTTTTTTGCTGTTAATACCCATAAGTCCATGGTTTCCAAGTTTTTGGTTATGTTACATTGTTTACGTCATTGTCAAAAGTGGTAAATGTTCCTACTCTTCTAGAAAACTTGTTTTCCTACACGCATCTTTGTCAAATGTGCTTTTATGCGATAGAATGAGATGATCATGATTTATAAATGTGCTTTTCTAAGTGTCTGTATCAACTCATACCTTCTATAATGCTAGTTAGTTGAGAGTTATGCATATCTATCTATAATTTGACCAACGGGCAACGGTCTTCGATTTTTAATGACAAACTGCAACTGTTAATATAATATTTGATTACCACATTTTGTGTTAACAAATTAGTCTTATACTGATTGTAACATTAAGATGATTCTGACGTTGTTCTACAAAGCGAATATAGTCATTCATTATGTTAGTTTTCTTTACTGGAGTATAATTGGTTGTTGTTTCTGTTAGTAGAATGGAAATTCGAAGTCACGGTATTCAAAAAGCCGTACTTGTAACAAAGTTCACGACACAATCCTTGCTTAATGATAATAATCCATTAGTCATTGGTACAAAATAATGCATGGTAGTAGGATAAAATGATACCATAATCTCATCGCCGCAATAAGGTTACCAAACCTTACAAGGATGGGCCTAGATTGACACACACAATGACACCAATATATTTATATGGCTGGCTGGCTATCGGTTCCTATACAGTATTAATGAGCTCTATAGATAGGTGTAAACTAAAATACCCCGAAAAGGGGTTCTTATGGTAGTAACATTTGAGGATATTCAAATGCACCCAGAGACGAATGTATCTGATATCGACTGTGGCATACCATCTTGTAAACAGTCGATAGGAGGTATGGTCAGAGTCTCCTGCACCCCATAAGCATTCCAACAAAATGGATCATCTACCAATTCCCCTTCATACGGAAACAGCTCGACCTCAGACATGGTTATGTTTGTACAAGCAACAGAGTCACTGCAAGCAAAATGTATAGGAGGGCTGCGCACATCGTATGTTCCCTTTATGTTTCTGAAAGATATGTCTCTAACGTACACAGCTGACGTCTGGTTAGCACAGTTTTTATTTGAGCAGTAGTACTGGTCTATGATGGCGCAGTTCCTCACGTTCTCCATTTGGATGTTCTCAAAAGCTATCCCTGTAACTGACCCTGCCCCACCCTGCCACGTCTTGATTCTCACCCCGTTGTCTGAATCGTGTATCATTACATTCCTTACAGTTATGTTAGAAACACATGCCTGTGAATTGTGCACACCTAGGCTCCCAATGCTGTACACAAATTAAAGCAACTCTTTAGAGGCCATTTACAAAAGTAGTATATGTCGACTGATTAAGTAGCAGAAAATAACAAAACACACCTGATCCCATGGCTAGGACCACAAGTCAAACCCTCTATGTCAACATTAACGCAACCGGGTCCAATTGAAACGCAATCATCACCTGGATAACAATAATTATTCTTATTATTAAGTAATCGTTTCTCTAAACGCCAAATACTAGTACTAGTGTAAAAAGTATAAGAATGGTAAGTACCGTTGCTAATCTTGGAATTGTAGATGCCTACAGACTTAGTATTCTCAATATGGATACCGTCGGTGTTAGGACTAAGTTTAGGAGAAGAAATGGACAATCTATCGATAAGTACCCCTTCACATCCGTCAAACTTCACATGGAACATAGGACTATTTTGGATGAGTAGTCCAGTCATTGCCAAATCCGTGCTCATAAAGAAGCGAATTAACTGACATATATACAAAGAGACCAAAATTAGGTTCATGTTAATCCAACACATAAACCAAATTAAACCCCTGAGGTTAACTGTTGTTTAACTTACTGTAGGGCTGTCACATTTTTTTAAAATTATTTTGTTTTTTTTTTAAATTTGTATGCACAAAGTAGGAGGGAAAAAAAAATATTACAAAAGTTCTGATTTATTCAGATAAAAAATACCGTGGGAAAATCTTCGATACCTAATAACTTTAAGAAATATCGATATGGTACAAACAGTATCAACCCATTCTATTACAAAAAACACATTTAGCAAAAAACAACAACTTTAAACATGAGGCAAACATAAGCCATTATAAAAAAAATTATTACTAAAATACACATTTTGCTCGACAATCCACCGTCCGTTTTGACAGTGGTATTCTACAGTGTACAGTACAGGGCATCGCTTTTTGGGCCCAAATCCCGATTGTAGTTTGTTTTTTTATTTTTAAATTATTTTGTTTTTGTTTTTTTTTTAATTTGTATGCCAAGTTAGGAGGGAAAAAAAAAATATTACAAAGTTGCCGAACTTATTCAGATACAAAAATTACCCGCGGAAATATCTACGATACCTAAATAACTTTAAATAATCGTTAGGTCCCAAAAGTACAACCCATTTATAATAAAAAAAAAACAATATAGCAAAAAAAAAAACAACTACTTAACATGGAGGCACCAACACATAGCCATATAAAAAAAAATTATTTACTAATATTATATTTGTCGACAAAATCGCTAAAATTGATTAAAATGTGGCAAAGTTAAAAAAAAAGACTAGCCCAAAATTACGCCTGAAATATGGCCCAAAAAGTAAAAAAAAACAAAATACAAAACGGTCCCTCAATTTTAAAAATTTACCGAATTCTTACACAAAAAATCTGTAAAAAATTACAAAAAAAACGTCAAGTTTTTATTGTTCACAACGTTTTTTATAATCATCGGTCCAAATAAAAAGATATCGAACCTATCCCAAAAAAAGAAATATTCTGGGCAAAAATTAACGTCAACCGCCATTTTTTTCCCGAATCATACAAAGAAAAGAAATATCCGGGAAAAAATTAGCAAAAAAAAAAACCCAAAAATAGTCTAAAATTGGCCCAAAGTAAAAAAACAATAATATACAAAACGGACTCTCACCTTTTTAACTATTTCGATTTTCTTTACACAGAAAATTCCCGTAAAAAAAATTTACAAAAAGTCCCAAAAAAAGAACATATTCGGGAATCAAGAATGTAGCCCGTATCCACGCTAATTTTTTTTTACCGAATCATACAAAAAAAGACAATTAAAACAATTAGTCCCGCATAACGCCATCGCAAAAAAAAAAACGCCGAATCGTTCTAAAAAAAATATTCGAGAAAAAATTAGCCCCGCCGCAACGCGCAGGTTATTTTGCTTGTTATTCTTATCATTAAGTAATCGTTTGTCTAAACGCCAAATACTAGTACTAGTGTAAAAAGTAAAAGAATGGTAAGTACCGTTGCTAATCTTGGAATTATAGATGCCTACAGACTTGGTAAACTCAAACTTTCGGTAAAATACATTTAGTACACGTGTTAAAATTACAATTATTAAATTTAACAACTAGAGTTACTTTACTCTGTATATTTATTTTTACATATAAATATATATATTCTCCATCAAAATATCAGTTTGTCACTACACAACATCCAAATGCTATATGTACAAAACCATCTTACAACAGACAGGAATATTTTCTAGTGTGAACAGAAAGTAAGAAAAGATGATGACTCACCTTATGAGGCTTGCAAGGTAGGTTCCACCAGTCTTGGCCATTACCTTCTATGGTACCAGTTCCAGTCAAGGTCATGTTATCAAGCTTATAGAACACTAACCATTGTCTTGGACTATCTTTTTTAGGCCAGCAGTCCGGTCCTGTTGGTGGCGATAGGATCCCATCTACCTATTTTCACATTCAAATACACTGTTTAGTCAAAACCCATAAACTATATGAAATGAGTTAATAATATAATCTTACTTGAAAAACAAGTCCTGGTTTGCAAGGACCAGAGAAAATAGTAGAAGTGATCATGTAAGTGCAACCAGCAGGTACTAAAACAGTAGCTGACTCAACTGCACAAGCATCTTTCCATGCTGCCACAAAGGCAGGAGTGTCATCTGAGGAACCATCTCCTATGGCACCATAATCCTGCACATTAAAAACACAAGGCGTATCGTCGACATCTGGGTCAGTTGGCGCTGAAACCGGGTCAGAAGGGATATCTGGTGAATAAACAGGTGTTTCCGAAATAGGGTCTGTGGGAATGGTTCCCTTAGGACTAGGAGATGATGCTTTCTTTGGGCTCTTATGAAAATGATACCTTCCTTCCACATTGCTAAATAAAACCAACAAGGTAATAAAAATGGTTGAAGAAAACATGTTCTTCTTCATTGGAATTTAATGATATATTGTTGGAATAGGTAGTTATATAGGATAAAAAAAAAAGAGAGGAGTTTACAGTTAGGGAGTGAATGGCTTATTACTAGTGGCAATGCAGAGGCTGTGATTTATATTAAGGCTCTTGTGTGATCATATAGAGGGGCTTTGACAGGTGTCAACTCAATGTTGGTTTGCCTTGCTCTGTGCCAATTTTGATGCATGTGGCTATCAACCCTCTTCACTTTTTTTTTTTCATTGTGATAATCACCATATAGCAGTGAACACTTTTAAATAAGTTGAATAATATAAGGATGTATGTATGTGTATAGCCAATCCTTGGGGTCCTCTATGTTGTTCCATTTTTTCTAAAGCCATTTCATCTTCATATTGCAAATCTATGTGTTGTTAATAGTGGAAGTTAATGTTTTGTGTGATAGTATTTGTGACATTTGATTACTAGCTAAACGTTCCGCTTCAAGAACAATATGTAAAAGATAATGTTTGAAGACCGCTTAAAAGAACATCCGTCCGTTTTTAGGACCGCGACAATTGAAAACAAAAGTCCTTTCTTGCAAAACAAAATGACTAAAATATGGCCACGGGAGCGCGCCGCACACCTAAAGGATAGCCACAAGGTTGTTGCATGTGAAGTTTGAATTACGTGTGATCAACCAAATTAAATCACAAGTCAGTGAAGTCACCACCCAAAGTTAGACATGTATATCGCAACCAAGCTGGAGATCTACATAGGGCAGAGGAACAGTGGGTTAATATATAAGCCATATTTCTTCTAGCTTTGATGTTTGTGTTTTGGCATTTGTGTAACTTTTCCAGACTTTCAATATCTGTGTTCTACTATACTTTTTATGGTTTTCAGTTAAGGAGTCCTTGTGAGCTGCTGTATGGTCCTGGTGTTCTTGAATATCGTGTCGAATCAGTTAATATCAAATGAGTAAATCACCCTATCCATCGGTTCACTCATCTCACGTTCATCGATCTGTTTATTTAATGATAAGCTACACGCATGTACTTAATCTTATGGACCATGTTGAGTAGTATTTTATGGCAACTGATTTCACTTTTCAATATAGGTTGATGTCATCTAATGTATCATCTAACTTACCTAAACTTAGGACGACATGGTTGTTTAATTATGAGTATTAAGAGGCCTTACTTATGCAAAAAAAATACTTGCTCGCAACTAATAAAAATGAGGCCTTATGCAAAAGATACTTACTCGCAACTAATAAAAATGAGGCCTTATATAAAGACATGAGCAGAAAGAAACGGTATCAAGTCTATAACATCAAGCTGATCAAATTTTAATCATTTTAGACAATAAAAGGTAAGGTAAGGTAACACCAATATCGTTTTTCACGGGTTATAGGTCCCCACGATGTATGAGGGAGGTTGAGATGTAGACACTCATACACCTCTACCTAAGATAGAGATGCTGCTTCCGGTGTCTACCAAAGGTATAAAAAGACCTCCTGCCTTGCAAAGAGTAAAGATCGAACTCTTGGCCTCTGTCTCAAGAGGCAAAGATGATAGTCATCTGATCAAACCTTGCTATTCATCAGCTAAATAATCATTTTAGACAATGAAAATTTTAATTAATAAAATAAAGTTTTTGTTGGTTTGAAGACATAAGAGTAAAACTAGCAAGTATACCTGAAATTTTATATGATAACTTTAACGTTTTAGGGTGTGTTTGACAAAAGTAGCAGTGAAGAGTTGCTGTAAGTACTAGTCATTTTTTTTATAAATACGTTTGATAACGTAGTTGTAAGTGTAATTATAATGTGTAAAAGAACTCATAAATGCTCAATGCTTTTAAATGCTTACTAAAATGAGTATTCCGAAAAAATAAATAAAAGCTACTTAGTGTTTGCTAAACAAGCATTAGATATCACAACGTTCAACGCTCAATGCTCACCACTATCGCTTCTAAATGCTCCGTGTCAGACACACCTTGTGTTGGAATGTAGGAACTCCAACCGGCGAAGATATATATTGATTGCAAAATGTTAAGGCCGTTAGAATTTTGAAGCCTTGTACAATTACACCTTTCGTACATCCCTGAATAAGGGTTTGTTTCTTTTTTTATATGAATTAAGTGGTTTTTCCACTAATGTCTCTTAATGAGTGGATGGAGGTTTTGGTGTGTGTATGGAATAAGATGAATTAAGATGTTTGGGTCTACCACTCACCTAATAAGAGGCATTAGTGGAAAAAAGAAACACCCCCTAAGCCTTGTACAATTATACGTGAGATAATGGAATATAATTAAGTTGGGTATGAATTTATAAGATACCATTTGTATTTTTGTGTGATAGAGAAGTTTAGGGCTCTAACTCTAACCTTTTGTGAGTCTTTTTGTGTGTGGTGCAGTGAGAGTGAGAGGAGTAAACATATACTAGTACTATCTCATTCACACATTTAATGCTTTCATTTTTTTCACTCTGTTTTGAAAAAAGAGTGAATGTTTTCTCCATCATTGTACGTACTCATCATAAATTTATCTATTGTCATTCTTTTATCATATTATAAGAAAAATAAAACACCTAGCGAGAACATATACAAGATAAATGTATCCTATCATTATTTTCTTTAGTAAAACCAAGATAAATTATCAGGATTCGAAGCTAATGATTTGTAACGATAAAAAGAAATAAGCCACGAGCGAAATATCCCTCTGAAATAAAAGAAAAAAGCGACGATAATGATTGTGATTAAGTTTCGAAAAGCATTTTCATAATACTAAACCAAAAAAGAATTATACGACGAGCTGAGGAATATTGAATGGCACCTTTCGGTTTGTGACTTTTGGTAGGTTCACATTCGAAGGATCCTGTATGTGATTTTACATGTTTGTGCATGCATGTTTGTATTGTAGCTAGAAACGTATATAGCCTAGCTGTAATATATATTATGTGTAAAGTACGATAGATTATGTAAAGATTAGATATAATTACTAGTTAGTACGTAGTAAGTATAACATGTAATGGTTGGCACATGATGGATTTTGATATAAAAGCAAAAAGGAAACACAGAAGCATATACTGTAGATATATATTTGCATTATATAATTGAAAAAGTGTTCCTCGTGACACTTTGTTGTTGTTTAGTTTATTTCCTTGTGGTTAAGAAACTCGGCTGCTTGGAGACATTTAGTTTAGTAGGGTCCAATAAAAACATTGGAATAAATCCAATCACGGGTGCTTTCATCTACCTACGTACGTACATTTGATCTCATTTCATTTTCACGAATATACATACATGCTCCATGTTCAATGCAACTACGATAAAAAGTACTTGCACTCGATAGACGACTTGGCATTTAATACTTTTTGTACATGCTGAAAGCCGGTTACCGACGTATTTTCTAGGGATTTTGCTTTAAGTGAAAGCCCTGTTTTTAGTAGTGACAGATACTCGGTTTAGAGGCTTTTTTTGCGATCAAATGTTTACAAATACATGATTGCGTTTAAGTTGTGACGATGTTGAGTTTTACGACCCAACATGTATGTTGTTGGTTGTTTTATAATGTACTATAGCTATAAGATGGGTGTTTGGGATTCCTTGTGTTTTATATATACTTATGCTTGTGCTAAGAAATAATCCCTCAGTCCCTAAATAAGTGTCCACTGTTGACTTTTAAAGTCTTTTTTCATTAACTTTGACCTTAAATTATTTAAATTGTGTTATATAATACTTAACGAAAATTATATCAATAAAAATATATTTAAAACTCAATCCATTCATATATTTCGCATCAAATATTATGTAACACAACAAGAAATAGTTAAGGTCAAAGTTGCAAAAGAATGACTTTAAAAGTCAATAGTGGACACTTATTTAGGGACGGAGGGAGTAAGTGTTTAGTAGTTGCTTAATGATAATTACTTTTTGAAATAGTGTTTGGATATATTTAGGGTTAATTCTGAAGATAGGTAACGAACTTACGAAAAATTTCAGTGTTAGGTATCGAACTTTGAAAATTACCATTATAACATATGAAACTTTCAAATTAAGTTCAATATAGGTAAAAAATGGTCGAAATTGGGAAGGGTTACCGGCTGAAACCGGGTAACTATTTTTTTTTCTTTCCGGTTTATACCTATTAACTACCCCAATCCCCTTTTTATAACCCGACCCAATCAAACACAACCCTAATTGACCAAAATCTAATTCCTACCCACAATAAGCAATCCCTAATCGTCATCGTCTAATTCCTACCCACATAAAGCTAGAATGAGTAAAGGTATGTCATTTGTTGTTGTTATAGACTATAATTCGTACCTTCCAATTTTATTTTGGTTTTTAGCTTATTTGTATTTGGGTTATTTGTATTTTGGTGATTAGCTTATTTTGGTTTAGCTTATTAGCAGACTTAGAGTTTCTTGGGTTAGGTTATTTGCAGACTTTGCAGAGTTAGGGGTTATTGGGTTAGCTTATTTGCAGAGTTAGGGCTGCTTGGGTTTAGCTTACTTTAGTTTAGCTTATTAGCAAACTGCGCCACTCTCATTGGAGCCTATAAATTTCAGTCTGCACAACCAATCAACGAATCTCCCACTTGGAGGCTGGTCACATTTCTACTTCTTACTTCGTCTTCATAAGTAACCTCTGTAAACTTAGCAACCAATCTTTCCCTCTTCTTAACAACGATACTGCACTCTATAAACCTTTCTGTTACAGCCGAACATACGGGAACACGCCTGCCTCCAACCATTATCAGCCCTGGGCTAGGAAACTTTCGATACTAAGATATCATGATCTAACTATCCTGAACTAACATCATTAAACTGGGAATAACCTCTCACTGGTAACACATCATCCTCTATTATTAATTCACTAGGAGGCCAGTTGAAGCTGCGCAGAACTTCAACTTCTCTTTCATCACCAACCTGGTGAGCATCTCTGCAAGGTTCTTCGTTCTAAGAATCTTCAACAAAAAATCAAATCTCGAATTCCTTTGAACGTTAGCTTAGTAGTTCTATACGAACCACTAACTGCTGTAATAGTGCTTGACCAACTCTAGGGCTACGAAGATAATAATAACAAAGCCTTCATACCTGTAGGTTTGGCTTTTGCCAAAGGCTCCTAAAGCTTCTTCTGATATAGAGAGTCTTCGATCTACATCTTACAGAAACTGAAATCATAACCATCATACTGTCGATCTTTAGCTTACCGTCTTCTGCCATTGTTTATCATAGTCTGGCTTTGATACCACTTTGTTAGGGTATATGACACCTGCACACACTTCTGTACAGACCTCTGTACGGTATATAGCTCATGCACACACCGCTCGAACAAACAAAGAATACAAACAAGACTTACGAAAAGTAAATGTGAAATATAATCGACACAAGATATAACGTGGTATCCACGACTAGGATAGTCGTGGCAGTCCATGGGATCAAACCAGAGAGATATTATTAACTCTGAGCAGGCTCGTGCCAAACTGCACGATCCGTGCTAAACTGCACGACCCGTGCCAAACTGCATGCTCCGTGCTAAACTGCACGGGATACAAACACACACACACACCCAGATCCAAGTTTACAATTACAATGAGAGGGATATTTATAAGTGTGAAACTCATTTTCAGTTTACTTATTCTACCGATGTGGGATTGGGTTTGCACCTAACAATAAGATGGGTGTTTGGGATTGCTTGTGTTTTATATATACTTATGCTTGTGCTAAGAAATAAGTGTTTAGTAGTTGCTGAATGATAAGTACTTTTTGAAATAGTGTTTGGATATATTTAGGGTTAAGTCTGAAGATAGGTAACGAACTTACGAAAAATTTCAGTGTTAGGTATCGAACTTTGAAAATTACCATTATAACATATGAAACTTTCAAATTAAGTTCAATATAGGTAAAAACGGTCAAAATTGGGAAGGGTTACCAGCTGAAACCGGGTAACTATTTTCTTTTCTTTTTTTGCCGGTTTATACCTATTAACTACCCCAATCCCCTTTTTATAACCCG
>BQNB010147453.1:0-16435 GCA_026074375.1 Tanacetum coccineum
TCTACCTATCTGCTGGATAATGGATTTCACAGGGGACAAATTGACAAGACTTTGTTCATAAAAAGAGTCAAGGATGATATTCTACTGGTACAAGTATATGTAGATGACATCATCTTTGGTTCCACTAAAAAGTCTTTATGTATAGATTTTAAGCAAATAATGTACAAAAGGTTCCATATGAGTTCAATGGGAGAACTCACTTTCTTCTTGGGTTTACAAGTCAAGCAGAAAGAGGATGGGATCTTCATTAGTCAGGACAAGTATGTTGGTGAAATCTTAAAGAAATTTGGTTTTTCTAGTATAAGGACAGCCAGTACTCCTATGGAAACCAACAAGGCTTTGACAAAAGATGAAGATGGTGAGGATGTTGATGTCCATTTATACAAGTCAATGATTGGGTCATTAATGTACCTTACATCCTCTAGACCAGATATTATATTCTCAGTTTGTGCATGCTCAAGATTTTAAGTTCAACCAAAAGTTTCCCACTTAAATGCAGTAAAAAGGATCTTTAGATACCTAAAGGGTCAACCTAATTTAGGCCTTTGGTATCCTAAGGACTCTCCTTTTATATTGGAAGCCTTTTCAGACAGTGATAATGCAGGTGAAGGTTGTCAATTTCTTGGTTCAAGGTTAATCTTTTGGCAATGTAAAAAGCAGACTATGGTGGCTAATTCAACTACTGAAGCTGGATATATTGCTACTTCTTACTGCTGTGGTCAAGTGCTTTGGATCTAAAATTAGATGTTGGATTATGGATACAATTTTATGCAGACAAAGATTCATGTTGACAATGAGAGTGTTATTTGTGTTATCAAGAATCCTGTCTACCATTCTAAAACAAATCATATAGAGATTAGGCATCATTTCATTAGAGACTCCTATGAGAAGAGATTGATAGAGATGGTCAAGATACACATTGATAATAATGTAGCTGATTTGTTCGCTAAAGCTTTTGATGTGAGTAGATTTAATTTTCTAGTGGCAAGCATTTGTATGCTTAATCTGTAGTTGCATGATCTTAAGGGAGGTTAATGGTGTATAAGTGCAGCGGATTATGCACAAGTGCTATTTGGATTAAAGTTGGAATGGATTACAACTGGTATGTTGTTTTGGTTGAAAGTTCTTAACTTTTATTCATGGGTTATGCATAGATATGGATCCTCATGAATTCTCATATATCTATCTAGTTATTTCTAATGTACTTGTGATGAATAGAGTCATATTATTGCATAGTTATTAGAGAACAAGTTAATACTGTTAGACTAATATTAATACTGCCAGGCTAATATTAGTACTGCTTGTTACCGTTAATATTGTTGGTGCATAACCAAGCACCTGAGGGTGAAGGTTCAGTAACACCCCTTGAACCCCAACCCACACCCTCTACTTCACAACCAATTTTTTCATAAACCTCAAACTGAAGTTCACATTGAGCAACTACTCCTATTTCCAACTACATATCAAAGAAAAAAAAGACTCAAACACGTAAGAGAACCAAAAAGGACACTAAGATACCTCAGACTAGTGTACCTCAAGACCTTGAAGCAGATAAGGCTATTCATAAGGAGGGGGTGATAGTGTGGAAATGGCTATCACTACTGCTGCTAGCTTAGATGCAGCACATGACAGTGATAACATAATTAGGACCCAGACCATGGCAATGCCTAATGTTGACATTCCTCAGGGAATGGATAAAGGTGGCAGTCCCAGGCGCCAAGACACCATGAGGGGTGCTCCAGCTTAGACAAGGTCTGAGAGAGTGCTTGAACAGCCCATTGAACCACCTCTCTCAGAAGGTCACACATCTAGAAGTGGGGAGGGCATGATGGATCATCAATTTGAATTGATGGCTAATGTACCAAACACACCTCATAATTCACCTCTCCTAGGAGGTTACATACCTGGAAGTGATGAGGGTAGGCTAAAACTACAAGACTTGTCAAAACAGGTGCTTGACTTGAAGAAAAAGAAGGATGCTCAAGCTGTGGAGATCCTTAGACTAAACAAAAGAGTCAAGGGATTAAAGAGACAAAGGAATTCAAGCACCTCACAACTAAGAAGGAGGAAATACAGACAGGTTGAGTCTTCAGATGATGATTTGAAAGAAGAGGATGCATCCAAACAGGGGAGGAGCAGTGACAAGATAGAGCCAATGTTATGCAATTGCTGAAATGGAAATTCCATGAAAATTGTGGAGTTCACACTCTGTTTATGGATGGTACACCTATGGAGATTAATATGCTAGTAGAGAAAAAGTACCCACTGATCAAGGAATTATTGGAGAAGATGTTGAACTTGCAGTTAGAAGCTAAAGAAGAAAGTACTATGGCATTTGAGTAAGTAGTTAGTACTGCTAGTTATATTAGTTAGTACTGCCAGTACAAATGTTAGTGCTATCAGTATAGTTAGTACTGTTAGTAAATAGTTAGTGCTGTTAGTATTATATAGTTAGTACTACTAAAGTCATATGCATGAGATATATTAGGAATAGATATGCATTATCATTATACGCGTTTTGTAAGCCCATTAGGGTTTCCTTGGTGTATAAAAGGAACCCTACGGCATAGTTAGAAAAAGGAATTCATAGTTAGTTATTCTGTAACCTTAGCGGAATATTTGCAATCAATATATTCAAGTTTAGTATTCAATGTTCTTCTTAGTATTGCAAGTTAGATTCCGCATAACTTGTAGTATTCACAATCATAGTTTCTCTTATAGTTAGTTTGGATTTATCCAGGTTAACTAAGCTTTAACAGGCTAAAGAAGATCTTTTTTTAGGACTTCACAGTTAGCAGCCAACAAGGGTGTTTGGATTTATGTTTTACAACCCAGTAGGGGTGTTTGGTTTGTTGTTTAACAGCAGTAAGGGGTGTGTTTGGTATTGCTTATTTTATCACTTGTTGATCTTGTCTAGATATATATTAAGATATACGGATATTGCAACATGAATTGATTGATTAAAAGTGAAAAACATTGAATTTATTAAACATGGAAAACATCGTATAAACGAATAGGTCATGCCTAAATTTCTAAAAATTTCTATACTTAGTATTTTCCACTTAAAACTTCTATTAACTTGGAAACCCAATAAAAAAAGGATTAAGTTTATAATCTTAAGATATTTTATTTATAATTATACAATAACCCAGTGAATAAACGAAAACTATAATATTACAAACGAGGTTTTAGCTAAAACCCATCAAGGAAAACGAAATACTAACTTATTAAACATTATTTTAAAACGTGCGTTTACTTTTATGTAAGAACGTTTTATTAATTTAATTGGTGATTTCCGAAAACGTATCGAATTATATTGTTATAATTATTTTTCTCACATTTCTTATATAATACTTGCAAAGTATTATATACCTCAATTATTTATTTGATTGTTTGCCTTTGTTATATAATTCACGATATGAATTATAATTCACGATATGAATTATATACTTGTTCAATTTTTCATATGTAATATATACAGAATATATTACATACTTTGCGTTACTTTTTAATTTAATGTATTTATCCAACCACCAAACTATTACAACTTGAAATCTAAATATTTTATCAACGTGTCATGTTGATGTAATCGTCCATCGGAAAAACCAAATACATTATCCCAGGCTAGTGGGTCATAGCCGTTAAGATAAACCTCAACTTCTTGGTCGAGCCGTTCCATTTTCCGTTTGTGTTGTGCTTAATATGTATATTTTTGCCAATCGTCCGACAACATCGAGGTGAGTTTATAGCCCCTCTTTCACTTGTTTTACAATTACTTTATAAATCTCGGGGGAGAATCTATGCTTGTTACAACTTGTTTACATATTCATGTACAATCTCTTTTGCATACTCTTATACATACTTGATTTCGTAACTTGGTTACAAACTCGTTTACATACTCGTTACACAAGCGTTACAACTTTGGTATACACTCATCTACATATCTCATGATGAGATACAATACTAGGTTTACTTATGGATGCATCAACTTTACTTTTACTCTAATGATTACGGATTAGCTTAGGTTGCATGAACTATAAATCACTTGGAGGGTGAGCGCGAATGTTATAAAATAGATCTATTTGGGATTGACAATCCCCGTTCGGGTGACTAGCTATCACCAGTAACGAACGTTATACCATGTCAAAACATGATTGGATTGGTGTCTATAGGGCCAACAATTACATACTCGTGAACTGTTACTGTGCCTTGAATAAAGTGGCATACATATAAGTCTACGCCATAGTTTTATGAACTTAAGGGTGCAATCGTAATCACACATGATGACTATTGTATTGGATACAATGGTCATGCATACTTTACAAACGATTCGTTCCAACTATACTTAACATTTTGTGACTATCGTATGGGATACAATAGTCATACACATCTTTGATTTAACGTTCATACATACATTTTTGGACTATTATAAGGATTGAAATGGTCATACACGCTTTATAAATCTTTGATCCAAGATTTGTACTTAAAAAAATCTATGAACTCACCAACTTTATGTTGACCCTTTTAAGCATGTTTTTCTCAGGTGAATTAGATGTTTGGCTTACTTGATGTGCATTGGAGTCTAAAATTACAAGATTTCATACATGGATTTCTACAAATAAATCTCGTTGTGCTACTTTCAAGATTTTCATTGTGATGCAATTATGGGACACATGTTATATTAAGTTCAATTTCAATTAAATTAACGAGATTACTTTTCAAACGACACATTTAGAGGTCGTTCTCTTGTATCTTGTGCTGTTGTATTATGAAGTAACGCCCCCAGACATATTTCCACTGCGACCCGTTTTTGGGGGTGTTACAAAACTCTTAGCATAATCATGACTTCCAAAGCACAACAAATTGAACTGGACAATGCCCTTGTTGCTCCTAAGAACTATCGTGTCATTGACAAATGAAGCATGAGGATCAATCCAGGAATGAAACCAAAGGAACCTACTTATCAAGTAGCATTAGATGCACTTTCTCTTACTACATGATATCCCGCATTCCTTATCACTGTTGAAGTTCCAGTAATCTATATGCATCAGTTCTGGGCTACCATCACCAAACACAAGGCATCATATTATTCAAGATCGACAACAAGAAGTTTTCTGTGAATTTCAAAGTGTTCAAAGATATTCTCAACATATGTCCAAGGATTCAAGGTCAAGAATTTGATGTACCCCCAACTAAAGAGGAAGATGTATCTTTTATCCGTAAACTTGGTCATTCTAGAGAAATCAAGTACATCACTGATGTTATTGTTGATCATCTACACCAACCATGGAGAACCTTTGCATCAACCATTAACAAATGTCTCTATGGAAAGGTATCTGGTCTTGATAAGATTCGACTTTTAAGAGTTCAAATCCTATGGGAATGTACTACATGAAAAATCTAGACTTTGTTGCTTTAATCTGGGAGGACTTGGCTTACCAGATTGATAACATATATTCTAAGAAACAAGAAAAGATGTTCTATCCTAGATTCACAAAGATCATCATTCATCACTTCCTTGAAAAAGATAAGTCCATCTCAATAAGAAATAGAACGTTCATGCACACTGCTCGTGATGACAGCTTACTGGGTACCATGAGATTCATCTCCAGACATGCAGACACTCAATCATATGGTGCAATCATTCCTAAAGCAATGACGAATCAAGCCCTGCTGGACTCTATTGCTTACAGGACTTATTATGCAATTGCTTCAGTAGCTGAACCTCCAAAGTCAAGGAAAAGTCAAAAGAAATCTGATTTATCCATTTCATCTGAGTAATCTCCTTCCAAGAAGAAGTCTGCTAAAGTTAAGAAAGTTACTGCTGCCAAACCTAAACCGACTAAGAAGAAGGCACCAGTTAAGGCTGACAGAGGCAAGGGTTTGAATGTTCTCTCGGAAATAGCACTTTCTAAAGCTACTCAACTCAAGGAGGCTACTAAACGAAGCAAGAAAGACTTTCATATCTCACAAGCAAGTGGCTCAGGTGATGGAACTAATTTTGAATCAGGGGTTCCTGATGAGCAACATTGTAAGATAACTCGTGCAGATGAAGGAACCAGTACAATACTAGGGGTTCCCGATGTACCTAAATACAATTCTAAAAGTGAGAAAGAGTCTTAGGGTGATAGTGGAGAAGAAGATGATGATGATGAAAATGATTCTGAAGATGAAAGTGATGATGGTAATGATGATGATGATGGCAATGATGGTAATGATGGCAATGGTGAAGATGATGATGATGCTAATGATGATGATAACCAAGAAGATGATGACACGAATAACAATGACGAAGAGACTGACAATGATAGAACTGAGTCAGACAGAATCAAGATTCCTGTTCTTAATCAGCCTAGCACTGAATACTATGAAGAAGAAGAAGAAGAAAAGATTGATGATGAAGAAACAATGGATGAAGAAGAAGATGATGAGGTCACTAAGGAGCTGTATCATGATGTAAACATGAATTTGGGAAATAGAGATACTGACATGACCGATGTTGATCAAGGTGGCGCAGACCAACAAAATGTTTCTCAAGAGTCAGGGTTTGAGCAAGTAGAGGAAGACGCTCATGTGACACTAATACCGGTCCTTGACATACAAAAGACTGATGAACCAGTGCAAAGTTCTTCTGTCTCCTCTGACTTTACAAGCAAGCTCCTAAATCTTAAGAATCCCTCTCTAGTTGACAATGAGATTGCTTCTCTGATGGACACCATAGTTCATCATGAAGAACCAAGGAGTCAGACATCATATCTCTACACCGTTCCAGTAGGGGCAACTCCTGAAGTCACATCCTTTTTTACCATAACTATTCCTCCACCACCTCTTTTCTTCAATCCTCTTCCAAAACAAGCAACACCAACTCCGACACCAACAACCTCTGAAGCTACAACCTCATTTCCTTCACTTCTAGATTTCTCATTTATATTCAAGTTTAAAGATAGAGTCACCAACTTGGAAAAGGATCTGTTAGAGATAAAGCAAGTTGACGAGTATGCTCAAGCTCTTTCCTCCATTCCTGCTATAGTAGATCGTTACATTGACAACAAACTGGGAGAAGCTATCCAAAAGGCCGTTATGGCACATAATTTGGACTGTAGAGAAGAAGCTCAAGCTGAGAAGAGGGATTACATAGAATTCGTTGACACATCAATAAGAGCTATTCTTAAAGAAGAAGTCAACACTCAACTTTCTTAGATTCTCCCTC
Organism: Tanacetum coccineum; assembly: GCA_026074375.1. Lineage (NCBI taxonomy): Eukaryota > Viridiplantae > Streptophyta > Magnoliopsida > Asterales > Asteraceae > Tanacetum > Tanacetum coccineum. The sequence continues at coordinate 7,211 of BQNB010147453.1, forward strand.
AAGCAGTCTCAGACTTTGCAACTCCTGTGATAGAGAAAAATGTCACAGAATCATTAGAAGCTGTAGTCTTGGCAAGGTTTTGCTCTCAACCAAAGTCTACTTATGAGGAGGCCGCATCACTCTCCGAGTTTGAGCTTACAAAGATACTTATAGATAAGATGGAGAAGAACAAGTCATATGACAAATCTGACTATAAAAGGGAACTTTAAGATGCACTAGTCAAATCTTATCAAACTGAAAAAGATCTATTTGATACATATGGTGAAGTCTTTACATTGAAGAGGAGTCGAGACGACATAGACAAAGATCAAGACCCCTCCATTGGATCAGACTGAGGGACGAAAAGAAGGAAGTCAAGCAAGGAAGCCGAGTCATCCAGAGATTCAAGATCAAAGGAAAAGAAGTCTTTAAGCACCTCTAAAGATGCCTCCCACTATCAACACAAGCCTTCTGGTAAGTCTGCCCATGCAAAAAATCCAAGTCATACAGTTGATGACTTAGGAGTGCAACATGATCAAGAGTTCGACATGGGTAACAGTGATGAACAACCTGCTGACAAGGAGGTTACCAAGGCTGACTAGTTCAAGAAACTCGAACGACCTCCAACTTTTGATTTTGATTGGAATAAGAGACAACATGTTGACTTCCGACCTCCTCAGACCTGGATTAGTCAAGTTGGTCGTGCTAAAGAACCTCGTACATCATTCGATGAGCTCATGGATACCTCATTCGACTTCTCTGCATTTAAATCGGCTCAACATTAAAGATCTGACTCAAGAAATTCTAATTGGACCGGCATTCGAGCTACTCAAAGGCACTTGCAAAAGTCTTACAGAATTAATGTATCATCTTGAAGAATGTTCCAAGGGTACTACTGAACGACTTGACTAGCATAACCCTAAAGGTAAACCGTATCTGTTCGATCACAGTAAGCCTCTTCTGTTGATTCCAGATCATCCAGGCCGTCAAGTTATCCCTCAGGATTTCTTTATCAACAACGACCTGGAATATCTAAAAGGAGGTGATTTAAGCAGACGGTACTCAACTTCTGTTATGAAGACAAATGCTGCTACAAATGAGATCAAATGGATTGAAGACTTGGTTCGTAATTTATGGAGTCCCATGAAAGTAATATATGATAAGCATGCTTACTTGGGCACTTCACACTGGGGTCCCAAACGCCAAAGATTCTACGGGTTTGCCAGCAACATGACTTCGTCTAAAGATGTTTACTCTAGAAGAAGAATCATTACGGTTACTAGACTTACGATTATGAAGAAGTATGACTATGGTCACCTGGAAATGATTGAAGTTCGTCAAGAGGATCAACAGCGGTACAAATTTAGAGAAGGTAATTTCCCATGACTTCGCCTAAAAGACATAGAAGACATGCTACTTCTACTTGTTCAATAAAAGTTTACCAATCTCACAATAGAGGAACGGTATGACTTGAATGTGTCATTGCGTATGTTCACCAGACAAATTGTCATTCAAAGGCGGGTGGAAGATCTTCAATTAGGTGTCGAAAGTTACCAAAAGAAGCTCAACCTTACCAAGCCATACACATTCAGGTCAAATCTCAGGAACAGAACCACATATACAGCATATTCAGACCCTAAATGAGTGATATACAAGGACAAGAACAACAAAAACAAATTAATGCGCGCTGATAAACTCCATAAATTCAGTGATGGCACGCTCAATGATGTTCGGACTGCTCTTCATGATATTCCTAAGGGAATAAGGATGGAATATCTGCCAAAGAGGAAATGAAGTGGATTAGAAAAATAAAGGGCTCATGTTATGGTTCAGGATATCGACAAGTAGCTTTATGAGAGGAGGTTGATGCGAAATTTAGAGAAGTTCATTGGTGGATGAGAATACGAGAATGACCTCAGGATGATGGAACGGATAATATGATTTTGTCATGTTTTGTCCTATCTTATTTAAGGTCAATTTCTCGTATATTATAAATTTGTGAATATGTACATGCATAGTGTAAGACTAGAATTAGGCATATACATAGTATTTGAGTACGAATGTTCAAGAATTTCTTAGTAAATTCAAAAAATTTCAAATTCACGCACTCAAATACCATATTATTCCCGAATAAATTAGGGGGCATTAATATGTTCCTATATTCAGCTTGTCAATGAGCGGACAATTTTTCCCTGAATCGATGAATATTTGAGTCAATTGATATCAAAAATATCAAGAGATTTGACATTTTTGATAAAAGGAGAAAATGTGATTAAAATATATGGCTAAAGATGTGAATTTCAAGGACTCAAGTGCAAGCTTCTCCCTTCATGTGCTAAACATTTTTGAATAGCGATGCGCATTTTGAGGGGAGCATTACAAATGGTTTTAAGGCTGTGAATGATACCAAAAGACCGACCATGCATTTATCTATTTGGAGTTATAAGGTGGTTAGGTATAGGTATTCGTTCCTATGATCCAGCCAGAACTAGAGGGATCTACCCAGGGACAATCCACTGGTTAGTGTAGAAGTCTATAGGTATGATATAAAAAAGGAGTAAACGTGAGAATAAGGGAAAAGTGCAGACTGAGATGGAGCTAGTACTAGAACAAACCCAACAAGGTACTAGTCATGAAGCCTCGGTAAGCACTGAAGGGGTTGAAGAATTAAAAAAAAGTTAAGATAAAGGGTGAAAAGAAAGAAGCCCTCCTTACACCTAGGCAGAAACCAGGTCAACACATCTACTATCAGAATCACAAAGATGATTGATGACATTGAAGACTGAAATCATGGACCCAGTGATGCAATGTATAACCCTCCCTAGCCACTTAAAATCTCTCAAAAGATTTTTGTTTCATTTCTCACAAAGATTAAACACATTTCTATTGACTTTCTCACTCTAAGTTAGTTGGTATTGAAAAGGTGACAGTCTGCTCCAGCCTCCGATTACTAAAACCAAATATGCACTATTGAGTCTAAAGCCAAAAGAGATCATCTATAAATCTCATTAGGACACTTATCCAAAATATGCTTGCTAATTTACATAATGTGAAAAACAAGAAATATATATCAAGAGTCCTACGTATTATCCTTGTGATTTTGCCAGAACATCCGAGTGATACTTAAGTATTCAAAGTGAAGATAGAAATCCTGCTTGAGCCAACATCAAACAAGCTCTTGGTAAGTGACTTGTGAGATCCTATACGGATCGAACTCGTGATACTGGATATCGATTCGGTCCAGCTTATGCATTGACGAATGAATTTTGAAAAGATTAAAACTGTTGGTGTGACATAAAAATCGTTTGCATCTTGACGCACCGACTGATTTTCCTAAATCAATTTTCAATCTTATGTCCATGGGAACCCTCACAACGGTATCTGGACATAGGAAAGTTGAACACGAATTGACGGCTTAATCGGGAAGATAGTAACTTACTGGTTCACTCTTACCGTGTTGTCTGCTTTGAGGCGCTCCGATAATGAGAACGACTAGTGCAGCTGTGAAACCCTGTCAAGGAGATTCTTTGGAATTCTACCTGATTAAGGCAATATTTATACTGAGTAACGGGGAACCATGGTTGATACAACCGTATTCGACGAAGTGACAAAGCCACTTTCGTCCATATATGTTGTTTATCACTAACCCATTTATGCAGGTTTCCTGACGGTAGTAGCAGTTTCTTGATGACAAGTCGAAGCCAATACCACATGCTCTTACTCGACCGACATATATAAAGACATCATGAAAGCTCAATTAAATGTTTCAAGACATCCGCTACTCTGATACCGTACGTCTTTCTTGAAGTGACAAAGTGTTAAAGTCAAAGAATTTCAAAGAAGTTTCTGTCACTCTGATACCAAACGTCTTTCTCGAAGTGATAAAGTGTTATAGATAAAGATTTTCTAGAAAGATTTCTTATTCAAGCTTTCAAGACCAAGTATGAGCATGTAGGTTCAAAAGTCACACGTACACAAGACGGCGACAAGATCACAAGATGATGATAAGAGATTACGCTTGGTTGATGATCTCAAAGAATTTCAAGTTCACATTCAAGTCAAGCCTATCAGAATAAGCTCAATCCTAAAGTCAAAGATCAATATGCCATATTTACAAGATGAAGTCAAGAAAACAAGTCTGTAAGCACAAGACTGAAGACAAAGCATAGTATGCTAGGTTTAAGTTTTTGTAAAATGGAGTGACCTCCCTTAGGGGGAGATTGTTAAGAATACAAAAGTATCGGTCACTTCCATTAATATCATTAGATAGTTGGTATATTAATATTTAGAAACTAAGTAGGCTAGTTAGCCCAAGGCCTATGGAAAGCCCATGTATGCCAAGGCCATGACCGACCATACTAAGTATTTAAACCCTTTCCATGCTATGGAAAGGGTGTTGGTTGTTTTCATTTCACATATAGTAATACATGTTTTTCTCTTTCACTTTCTCTCACTAGAAACAACCTCCCACTCTCTTTCTCTCTCTACATTTCTTCATAGATCTTTGTGTGTTTAAAGATTACTTAGATTCTACAATAATGATTAAAATTTGTTATATAAGTTTATTTTAAAGCCTACCAAGTTTTAAACCTTGTCGTCGGGTCTAAATATGTGTTTTTGGAAAATCTGATCAGATCCACGGTACCCTTTGCTAAGAAAGTCCGGTACCCTTTTGAAAAAGTACCGATAGACCCAGATCCTCAATATACAATTCACAAATTTTGTCAACTTTAAAAGCTCGTAAAAAACTAATAGTAAGTCCGTAAGAGTCATGCCACCTACCATTTCGAAGGGAATTGAGTCTACTTTCTAATTAAATTGGTTAGAGGTCCTTATTAAATGTTTAGCAAAATACTACAGAGTGTCTAAAATATTAAGTTTCGTTTTGACGTAGAAACTTAAAACTTTTGACTCGAACAATTTAAGTTTTTTTCCTTTACACATTGATATATTTTCTTTTGTGTCACACCCCGCCAAGGCGGAAACGCGAGGCGTAAACAAGAATGGATATCATCACAACACATAGTGTCTATATAGAGAATACTAAAATGAAAACTGAAGTAAAGCAAAGACACAAAGTGTCATAACAATACCCAAAACCTAATGGTGTCTTTATTAATGAGAAAAATGTCTCGTCAATAAATGACATGCAAAAACATAATCCAAACAATTCATGCAAACGCATTTATTCAAACAGAAAGCATAAATAACTCCAATCATCCTACGGTCTCTTCTAGCCATTTCGCTCTTTCTTAGCACCATTAAGCTCACCTGAAAATGATGCTTAAAACGTCAACATAAAGTTGGTGAGAGTCATAGGTTTAAGACACAATGTAAATCCAATTAAATCATTACTGTGATAAATGGCATGACAATAAATGAACTACCATATAAGCTATCATGTAAACCAAATCAAATCCAATCCAAACCAATACCATTCACACGATTACGAGACGTCTCTATCGCATAACTACTCCAATTGATAACTAAGCCATAGAGCATACCACAAATCCACTCCAATTGATCACTAAGCCATGGTGCATACCACAAAACTCACTCCGATTGATCACTAAGCCACGGAGCGTATCACATCACAAACATGTAGCACATAACATATAATAGCCACATAAAGTCCATGCATCACTTTAAACACATTATCACAGTAATTAAAACATTTTTATACTAGCATCATTTCCATCCCAAGTTTAAAACGAAGTAAAAATGGGACTATGAAACTCACCTGATGCTTAGCTTCCCAAAGAATCTAACAATTGCTTCACAAATACTTCATGGATAATCTAAACAATTAAGCACACAATAAGCTACAATCAATTAGGAATTCAACCCAATATGATGTAACCTCAACTATGATGGATATCTAAGCTATCTACCATAGTTCTATTCTTGTTTTAACCTTTTTCCAACTTCTACATATGCCATTTACACTTCAATGCTACACTATAAACTTTCTGGTTTTGAGCAGAATTTTATACTCACTTACGCGTCCTAAATGCACCACTTAAACACTTCTATAATTCAAACCAAAATTCACTATGCTACATATATGTCTTATGAACCTCCCATAGCTCTCCCAAATCCATTACCATTTTACAAATACCCTTTAAAAATTCATTAATCCAAAGTGTCCAGAATTCATCCAGAATCTGACCTTTCAAAAGTATGACATTGGTTAACCAACTTAGACCTCACTATGACCTTAGTAAAAATTCAGGGGACTTACACAACATATGAACTAACTTCCACGTGATTTAGAGCCTAAAACGCATTGTCTAAGTATTTTTAAAAAAATCAAAACCAAAACTGAAATTCGTCACTGATTTACATACTGATTTTGTAACGCCCTTTTGACTCACTTTTCGACCATAAAAACTTACGAGGCCAACTTTTCTGGAAAGTAGACTCTCTGAGGTTATCTCTAGTATGTTGTAAATTATTTATTTGATCTTTTATGACCGAGTTATGACCTCTACAAGTCTGACTAAAATTCTGCAGTGAATTAAAATGACTTTTCCCAAAGATTAAACCTTAACCTACGATCCTAATAGATTAGGGGAGGGTTTTGGGATCTTTGATTTGTATTTATAGCCCACCAATAGATTTTAGATAATTCCTTTTTTACAATTTGTTCCCAAGTCAAACTCCTTTTTCTTTTTTTCTTTTTTTTAACTTTTTTTTATAAAATTCGGATTTTAAGTTTCATGCCAAAAAAAATATTTTTTTTTCTTTTATTAATTAATTAATTATCTTTATACCTTAAGTTTTATAAAAACCTAAGATAATTTGTTAAACCATTTAGCTTGAAAACTACATTCTAAAAATAACTTTTCATTTCCAAATTCACTTTCTAAAAATAGAAAGTCTCCAAAAACTCTCATATTTTAACAAACTCATTTCTTTCACAATTGACACACTTGTCATTTTAATCCATCACCTAGAGATCCACGTATTAACCAAACCAATTTTCTTAAAATACTCAATCAATTCCATTATCACTATAAGTTGGTTAAGATGAAATTTCTCCATCAAATAACTCATTTCACTTAACTTAACCTCTAAACCTACACTTGTCTTAAATTACTAACACAAAAATACGTATACGTATAATTACTTACACAATTAACGCGAAACAGCTTCAATTACCGAAATCATTTCCTTGTCACCAAAAGTGAACAAAATGAACTTCACAAAATTCAACACAAAATCCAATCCCAATGAGACGATCACGCTCAATGGATTGATTATCAAATCTCACATATCCTACACAAACACATATAAACATGTATAACACATAACCATACATTGCAACAGATACATTTAGGTCAACACTACGGTTTGACCAACATGCTCAAGTGATGGTTTTCACAGTATCCCCACCTTGAGAAAATCTCGTCCTGAGATTTAACTACTCGAGGCATTAGCACTATCGACAAACAACTGAGGACACTTAGACCTCATTTGATCCTTGCGTTCCCAAGTAAGCTTAGGACTACGCTTCGAATCCCAACGAACTTTCACTGATGCTATCATACTATGCTTTTACTCATGACCTCTTAGTCCACAACATTAACAGTTCCTCTACAAAATAAAGAGTCTTGTCAACCTTAATCTTGACTAACTTCCACAATCCGAATCCAACTGCTATGACTTTGCTTACCTCCACAAGGGTGCAATTAGCAACACATCAATCCCAAACGAAAAGAAGCATCCCACTTCATGAACCTCGCTCGTCATCGAGAAAACTCATCAACACCCTTTAGTTGTTGTAACAACGTGTTTTATATCTTAACCTCGCAACTCATCAAATAAGAACTGTCTTGTAATTAAGATATAAGATGTTACAAAGCTCAATGTATCTAAAGAATCCACGCAAATTCAGGTTTACTCAAACTTTCAGCACCTCCTAATCCAATTTCCGATACTCGGCTCATAAGACAGAATTCTCAACCAAACTATAAGCCCAATCCATCCAAGGATCTTAAATGGTCCTACATAACTCGGTTCTAACTTGTCTCTTTTTCCCAAACGTACTACACCTCACCAAGGTGAGACCTTCAACCACCCATAACCTACCAACATTATTTCAAAAATTCCCCACTACTACCAAGCTAACTCTTTCGACAATTTAGCTGCCTCAAGCCTTTCCTGTATTACCACTATCTTGTTGGTTATTTCTTGTATCAAATTCGATCCATTCAACTCATTCCCTCTAGTTACGGCCTATAAAACGGTAACCTACATTCCTTTCCATACCATGCTTCAAATGAAGCACATCCATACTTGAATGATAATCCCCACCTTAGGGAAAAACTCATCTTACAAAATTAAGTATTCCAATTACCTCTAAAATCTACCATACTTGTCCTAAGCATAGCCAGGAACGGGGTAACTTAGTCAGTCCATTGACTACACCTAACTCGCATCGTATCCACTACTCACATTGGTAACTTGACAACAATATCCTTAGTTATCCTTTCCCACTTCTACTCGGGTAACTCATGTTGTAGCAACAGTCCTGAAGACCCTTGATACTCAACCATCGATTAGTTAACCTAAAACCACACAACATCGTATTTGCTCCAGGATCGATAGAATACTTTGTCGTATATGCCTCTTCAATAGCCAAGGTCCTTACATCTCTCCAACTGGAGGTCTGAACCTTGTCTAACCAATAGTCCTGAAGACCCTTGATACTCAACTTCCACTTCCAAATACGCTAAATACTTACTACCGCAACTAGCTATATCCTTCTTTATACTCAGCCATCGATTAGTTAACCTAAAACCACACAACATCGTATCCGTTCCAGGATGGATAGAATACTTTGTCGTATATGCCTCTTCAATAGCCAAGGTCCTTACATCTCTCCAACTGGAGGTCTGAACCTTGTCTAACCAATACGAACCACTATCCATCTCTTTTCACACTCGTTGGTCCAAGCCACGTAACATCTTATGTTGACGCGTTCTTTGCTTTGGACATCTTATCTTATGCCACTAACATCCTTTTCTCAAACCTAGATCGGATCGTCGTACATCTATCTCGAACTCATTCTTGGCTTCACTCCTTCTTCTTACTCTACGGTACAACATCTACATTTGCCTTTCCCAGATGGTACTTGGCCTCGAAATCAAACTCACTAAATAACATCTGTTGGGAAAATCAAGTCAATCGGTCAAAGTACTGGTAAGCAAAAGGTCAAAGTACTGCTAAGCAAAAGGTTAAAGT
>BQNB010147454.1:0-16435 GCA_026074375.1 Tanacetum coccineum
ATATAAAAAATTACATATTACTCAACTTTTTCCGTAAAAAAGTGTCGCTAAAAAGGGTGTCGTCTGGATACTTTTTTTTTAAAACCGCTGCTGAAGTTACATAACTCGCCGCCTTCACTTAACCAAACCGCTGGCAATAAATATAAAGCAAACCGCTGCGAAGACTGTTTGATCAAACCGCTGCTCCCCGTATTATAAAAATCAAACCGCTGTGAGTTTTTACCTTGGCAAACCGCTGTCCTTTTGATTAACTCGCCGTGTATCATTTTATTCAAACCGCCGTTGGTTTATGAATTTTGGCCATGGTAACGTTTTATTTTTTGTCAATATAATAAGCAACTCGCCATGAACCTGTCAAACCGCCTTCATAAACACCAACTCGCCACTGAACAAGGCAAACTGCCGGTTGTTTTATCTAATATTAAACTCAAACCGCCATTGACCAAGTCAACTCGCCTTGTACCTTTTTCCTAAATTTGTGGATCTTGTCCCCTTTCTATTCAAACCGCCACCAAGAACACCTAGGACGAATTGAGTAAAAATTCACCATTTGAGTTTTTATCCACGAATCTAAGCTAAACCATGTGTTACTAAGTGAGTATAACAAGATTAAACATACACTAACACTTGTTTCTTTGTAAATCTTCCAATATGAAGCAAATCTCCACGAAGAACACTAACCTTTTAAAGCTTATAATTCGAACTTTAAGCTTGTATAACACACGAAATTTGTAACAATGTTACCTTTTGATGTGTAGAATAAGTAGAGAGCAAGATTAACCAACAAATAAGCCAAAATCAAAAGTGAGTCGTGGGCCTTTTTGCTTCAAAAATAAGGACGAATTAAGCTTAATTAACCATAAGAATCAACCACGAATCCACATGAAGCTCTTGATGCCATTTGTAGGATCCCGTAATCACTTCATAACATATATCATACACGAATCAAACAAGAAAGGAGAAAGAGAGATGAGTTGTTTTGTAGAGAGAGAAAGAAGAGAGAGAGAGAGAGAGATGGGAGAGTTTTGGAAAAGGAAAAGATTTTATTTTTAACAACTAACTCTTTTCTAAATAGAAAAGAGTTTATATACTTTGACACATTAAGTGACGTTCGGGATAATTGACTAGGACCCGGGCTCGGGTTTTGCTTGGGAGTAAACCCGAAACATATACAATATTAGATTAACTATCAAGCTCGATTCCCGATACTTTCCTATTACAACGTTAACTAATTGATTGACCGAGACTAAACTACATAATGAACGAACTTCATGTTCGACTCAATATTTTGAGGCTAACATCTTTGATTAGGAATTTTAAGTGTAAGCATGGGGTTGTGAATTGACATGTCTCCTGCCATCAGCTGCTACCGTCTACCATCAGGAGTTTCCTGCAAGTAATTGTTAGTGATAAGCAAACGAGAGTGTCTTTCTTCACTTTCGTTGAATAAGGTTGAAAGAGCCACGGTTCCCCGTTATTCAGTATGAATACTGCTTGTGATCAGGTAGAATTCCAAAGAATCTCCTTGATAGGGTTTCGCAGCTGTGCTAGCCGTTCTCAAACTGGAGCGTCTCAAAGTAGACAAAGCACGGAGTGAGTAAACCAGTGAATTGAGAAACCCACTGATCAATGAAAAATTGATTTAAAAGTCAATCGTGTGTCACTCAGAAGAGTTTTTGTGATACATCGACGGTTTTATATCATAAAATCAACTTTCATCAGAAACATATTTGTTTTAAAAGATATACACAGTCAATGTGCTCGAAAAATAATTGTTGAGCACATCGAAAGGTTTTTTAAAAACTATTCGTCAATTCACTGCCTGGAACAAGTTTGATTCATAAAGAATCGCACCATTGTTGCTTTCCATTTATCACAAGTTTAATCCATATTGGATCTCACATGTCACCTACCAAGAGTTTGTTTGATGTTGGCTCTAGAAGGATTTCCATCTTCATTGTGAGTACTTTCGTATCACTCGGATGTTCTGGCAATACCACAAGGATAATGCGTAGGACTCTTAAAATCTTACTTGTAATCACAGTGTGTGATGAGCAAACATAGTTTGAATTAGTGTCCTAACGAGATTTATGGATGATCTTATGGCTCTAGACACTATAATGCATTTTTGGTTTTAGTAGCCGGAGGCTGGAGCGGACTGCCACCTTTTCAATATCATCTAACTCAGAGTGAGAGAGATGATAGAAATGTATTGATCTCCGTGAGAAATGAAACAAGAATCCTTTGAGGGATCTTGAGTGGCTAGGGAGGGTTGTGCAGCGTATCACTGGGTCCATGATACTTGTCTTCAATGTCAGCAATCAACCATGTGATTCTGATAGCATATGTAGTGACCCGGTTTCTGCCTAATGTTTAAGGAGGGCTGCTTTCTTTTCACCCTTTATCTTAACATTTCTTTTTCATTCTTCAACCCCTTCAGTGCTTACCGAGACTTCATAACTATGTGGGTAGTTCAGTAACTAGTCCATCTAGTTGCAATTCCCTTTTCTACATTACTCCTTTTGTAATCATACCTAGGACTTTCTACACTAACTAGTGGGATTGTCCTAGGTAGATCCTACGGTCTGGTAGGATCATAGAACATGTACCTTAACCATACCATCCTTATAACTCTTGATAAAGTAAATACGGGTTCGGTCTTTTTGTACTGTTCTCTTTTGCATTAAAACGATTTGAAAATCAATCAAGGTGCGGGCGATGTAAAACCATCAAGCATTTAGTTACCTTGAAGTGTTTTGATTTATGAAACTTTCCCCTCAAATGTGCATCGGTAATCGAAATTGTTTGGCACATGGAGGGAGGAGTACCTGCTGAGTCTTAATAGATCACATTTTTATCAGATTTAATATTTAAATCACATTCTCTCCCCTGATCAAAAAATTTAATAACGTTTGAGATTTAGGATCCAATTGACTTTAACTTTGTGTTAGAAAATTTAGGAGAAAAATCGTGTTCTGATTAAATACAAGCGATATGGAACCGAGATATGCCCCCACCCCCTCAATTATGAGGGATTTTGTTACGTGCAGTCTATGTTGAGTTTATATAAAATGATTTGGAGTTTAACGAGAAATCTCATGAAATAAATTCCTTAACTGTAACATAACACTGATTACACCTACTTATTGATGTATCAAGATTTTGATATTAAAAACAGGACCTGACAGGTGTTAAATCAAGTATGAGTTAGTCATATAGTCTCTGCAACGTTTTTGCATCTCTGGTTTCCTTCACCAACCAGCACTCTAACACTCCTTTTGAAATGTTCCCCCTTCTGTAACATTCCGTATTTTGTCATTTACGACGTATAATTTTTATATCTATTTTTTGTACGCGTTTACTTTTAATTCTTATTATATATAGTTAAATCGCGTAAACTAAAAATCAACATTTAACGTAAACGGACACCAAACGAATTAAAGTTTTCATCAAACAAGCAATATATTATTTTTACGAAAGTAATATTTAACTTTTTATATTTTATTTTTATTGGTTACGTGAAACGTTTACGTTTCACAATTAATACATTTAGGCATACCCGGAAGCACCAAAAGTTATCTACGCTTCAACAAATACCCACGATTGTACCCATTACCTAAAGTTTTATTAATATTTACCCAAGATAATATTACTTTACACTTTTTACAAGAAAAACCAACCAATGCACAAATGCTTGCAAGTAATCATCTTTTAAATAAATCTACAACTTGTAACTAGTAAAGTTTTTTGCTAGATATTTTGTTAACTATCAAAAGGTTCTAAGCCTTTCTCCTCCCTAATTATGGCATACAAAAAACAAACCCTTGGAGAACAAAGAGCACACAATTTACTTATCACTTGGTCTTTGTACTTCACTAACTCATTAAACTTAGGCTACATGGTTCCTTTGACCAAAGACAAGAAAACAAGTCTTCCTTAAGACCCTCATGGTGTTCTTGGAATACTATTGCACCTTTTGACCACCTATTACCCATATAATGCAAGTATCATGCAAGAGATATCACATAGAACTCATAACACTTAGTAAAATCAACAAAAATATATCCTTTTGTGCTCTACATTATATATGCCACGACTAAAACCACACTCTTTACTAAATTTCCTACAAAATTTTCTACAACCTTTTACAAGCATTCTCATCATCCTAAGATATACTAAGATGTTTCCAAGCATTGGTTAACCATTTTCAAGTGTTGAAGCAAGAAAGACAAGATTAGGGTTTCTATAGTGGATTAGGGTTTCTTGGTTGTGTAAGCTTGGGTTTTTCATCTAAACAAGTGTTTAGACCATATTTTCCATCATCCTACATCTCATTAAGGTTATCTATAAACCTTTATGTCTTTACTTTTATCATTTTTATGTGTTTACATGTTCTATATAACTAAATCACCACTTAGGATATGTTTAACTTGTAAAAGTGGATTTTTCTTGTAAACATAATTTTATGAACTTGTACACATGTTATATGGATGTAAATATGGATCTTGGACTCTAATATATGTAAGTCATATGATATATATAATTATAAAAGGCTTGTGGAAATCTACTAATAGAAATAGTATCAAAAATAAAGTTTAAACGTTTTATGGAAAAACCTCCAAACTTTGTGTTTGAATTTGACATCCACCTGGTCTTTTACTTTCTTTATAGAGATAGTACCACCTCAGATGATATCCAAAATGTTAAGAAACTCAAAACGATTTATACGAAAAAGTTACGCGAATTTCAAGTTTACCGTTAAATAATATACTTTTATAAAATCTATTTCTATAAAAAAAATTACTTTCACTACAGATACTCTATATTTTTAAAACATCATTAATCTGATAAAACATTTTAATATTGCGACGTACTCAAAGGGAACTCGCTGAAAAAAGAGTTAAAAGAATAAGTACGACATTTACGAGATTTACGATAACTCAAATCTATAAAATATAATTTTATAATATTTGAAAAGTAAAATCATATAATCAGAAATCTAAAATTTTGTACAATGTTATACTTTTGTTAACTCGTATTAATACGAAGGCGTGGACATAAGAAAATGAAAGAAAACGGATTAAAAAGAGAAAGTTACGCCAGTTTTACTAAAGTATACTTATAAACGTTTTTACTTTATAAATATGATTTCATTAAAACAATTTAGATGGTGATATAGCTATATAGATTTATATGTGGTATCAGTATCAAAGTACTATATTACTAGGTAGTTTCATAATGAGGCCTCTTCAGGGTGCGTATCGCAGAGGTTGGTTGGATTTCGATAAGTGTCCTAGCTCCTCATACGTCATACAACGACCTCTTAATTATGATAGCCCGAAACGATAGTATGATGAGCTATAGACCTATACTCTAATCAAAAGTGTTTAGTAGTTATACGATTTATTAGATTGGGCTTGCTTTGGATTCCTTCGTGACGCATTTTTCTATTGTGAATACTTGTTGATTACCATTCACTCGAGGTGAGTTCATAGCCCCCTTTTTACTACGTGATTGTTTTACAAAATCTACTGGGTGAATTACATTGCTTGTTTTACTATTGGACACAAGTGTTTTTCTAAGTGTTTTCAAAGTGTTTACAAAGTGTATGCTATCCAGATTACTGCCTAAATATTATTGCTAAGTTTACTTTACTTGCGTGATGTCCTATTTATCCATGAACCGTTAATTGCATTGTAGTAAAAGCGCGACGTGTTGTGGATAGATCTATCGGGATGACATTTCCCCACCTTACTTGGGTCACTAGTTTGATCGGGTGCATTTAACATTTAGAGGTGTTAGGTTGTTGGCAAGCATCCTATATTCTGATTAGGGCACATGAACCGTCAATTGCTATTATAGTGAGCGCTAGTGTTATGGATAGATCTATCGGGACTGACAATCCCCACCTTTCCTTGGGTCACTAGTTTGATCAGGTGCATTTAACATTTAGAGGTGTCCGGGTGTTGGCAAGCATCCTATATTACTTTTGTGGGGCAATCCAATCTATTGATTGAAGTACGTTAAGGCTTCGGTGTCATGAGCTTAGTGCAATAATAAACGTTTTGGACTACTGAATTTTTATCTAAAGTTTATGCAACTTTTATTATCCTTAAAAACTTAAGTCATCTTTTGGTATTATGAAGCTTTTGTTTAATTAAGAATGTTTATGACTTTTAAAACTTATGGGACCTAATGTATGAACTCTGATATTTTGCTATGGCATCAAATGAAATCTTGTCTTAAACGTCCATTTATGGTCGTTTCCTATATCTTGATTGTTGTACTTTGACGTAGCACCCCATTGTTACCATTCCGCTGCATAGTCCAATTTTGGGGGTGTTACAGATGGTATCAGAGCCAAGGTTATAGGGAACTGGGTCATTTTCAAAACCTAGTCTATAACCACAAAGTTTAAATGTTTTCTTTTCTTTCATTTTTAAATACAGAATCCTTCATCGCTATCCGATATCCACGCGCGCGTATTCCTTAATCCTTACTTACTTTTCCGATTGTCATTATTATATTATATATAATCTTAGATATATAATACTTGGTTTATATTCGATCTCTTACGTCTATCTTTTAACATATCAGTATCTATTTCTATCGGTCAATTATGTAAATATCGATCATCTTGATAAATTTATGATTATTTATATCATTCTCCATTATTTACCATGTGTCATGACTCTGCATACCTTTACAAATTCTTAACGAATTATGTACTTGTGTTGCCAGAATCATGCCACCTAGGAGATTTAAGAAGAAATATGTTAGGAAGAGTGTGGAAAGCGTGTGGCAAAGGCCATTGAAAAATATAAAAAGACTAGAGCTGACTCAAACAATACTGGTGGATCCGGATCAACAAATACTGGAGGAACTGTTGTACCAGAGATGCATGGATGTTCGTATAAGACATTTATGAATGGCAAGCCTCACTCTTTCAAGGGGACTGAAGGTGTAGTCGGACTGAAACGTTGGTTCGAAAAGATGGAGCAAGTGTTTGAAATTTGCAAATGTGCTGAAGATGACAAAGTGAAGTTTGCTATGTGCACGTTCGAGGGTCGTGCTCTAACCTGGTGGAACGGAAATGTTCAGACTTTGGGACTTGCTAATGCTAATCAGATCCCCTGGAGCAACGTGAAAGCTATGATGACCACTGAATACTGCCCAGCAACTGAAATCCAAAGGATGGAACAAGAGCTTTGGACTCTGACTCTGAAAGGAGATGATATTGAAGCTTACAACAATCGTTTCCACGAACTGGCCTTGATGTGTCATGAATTGGTGCCTACTGAAAAGAAGAAGATTGAAAGGTATGTTCGTGGGTTTCCTGAAAGAATCAAAGGAAACATCACTTCTTCAAAGCCTGCGACCTTGCATGAGGCAATCAACATGGCCCGTGAACTGGTCGAGCAATCAGTTCAGGGTAGGGCTGCAAGAATTGGGGAAAGCAATAAAAGGAAATGGGAAGACAACCAGAGAAACAACAACAACAATAACCATAACTACAACAATAACCACAACAACAACAATAACCGCAACCGAAACAACAATCATCACCAGCAACAAAACAGGAGACAGGAAAATGTCAGGGCATATGCTGCAGCCCCAGCTGGAGGAAAGATTTATGCTGGAAATTTACCAAAATGCAACCGGTGCAACTTACATCATCATGGACCGTGTCCTCAAAAGTGCCAGAGATGTCAAAGAATAGGTCACATGGAGAAGGATTGTAGAGTTAGGCTTCAGGGTGCAGGTAATGACTTCCTGCAGAATGTGACATGTTTCGGGTGTGGTGAGAAAGGACATTTCAAGGACAAGTGTCCGAAAGCAGGACACAAGCAGAATGATAGAGCTCGTGGGAGAGCTTACGTGGTGATTGAAAATTGGTATGTGTTTAATTACACACACCTTTTGCCTTTAAAAACAAGTTAAAATAACCAAAAACGGACTTAAAATGCCAAATATATGCTTGTTTTGCTAATTGTGTTGTGCAGGAACGAATATCTAAGAAAAGGACGAAAAACGAAGCTAAAATGACAAAATCGAACACGGAATGGAAAAGCGTGGAAAAGACAAAGTCAAGACAAAGCCCAAGTCTAAAAAAGTCAACCAAAGTCAACCCCGACAAATCCAAAGTCAAAAAGTGAAGAAAAATAAGTTTAGGGACCAAAATTGCCAAGTCCCTAACTTATTTAATGAAGGATATAAAGAAGAAACTCATGAGGGACTACAACTGCCAACTTCCCAAAGTATTAACCACAAGGGCCATTTCTGCCATCCCTCAAAAGTTATAACACACAAGGACCATGGATGCAATAAACCATTATAACATTAGGGTGTTTCAGCCAAGTCCCTAACTTTACACACACAAGGACGAAAATTGCAAAGCATGTATAACCTTTAAGGGACCAATTGTGACAAAACCACAAACCCACACCCCTTTTTTAAATCACTGTATATCTTTTACAAAGATTTCCCGCCAAACTTATAACTCCCCCCTCCTGTCCCTTTCAAGCTCGTTGACTTCCCCACATCCCTCCAAACCCTTCACAATCACAAACCCCACCCCCCACATAGGCTGTTATCCAAGCTGGCAATCCCAAAGCTCCTTATTGGCCAAGAACAATCAAGGGTGTTGATAAATTTGTGTGGGCAGCTAAGCTTAACAGGGCCAGGATCTGATTCTGAGTTCTTCCACTCTCACAACAAACACAAGACGGTTTTTGTGTCTACAAAGAAGCACACAAGGAGAGAAGACAAAAGTGCAAACCCTAGCTTATTTTTCTATATAAAGCTTTTGTAAGCCATTTTGGCAAGGGAGTAGTTCTTTCTTAGTGTGGTAGTTTTTTTAGAGTTCAGTTTTTAAGTAGTCCAACTTTTATGTACTTTTATTTTGAAGATTAATGAAAATTCAGTTTGTTTTTCATATTGTGTTCTAAGTTACTTGTACTTCTTTAAAATCATATAAGCTCTCATACAAGCATCTTTAACCTGTTGTTAAACCTTTATACAAAGATTTAAGGAAAATTCAAAAGAAAAAAAAAGTTACTGTGTGAATTAAGCTAAGGATGAATGAGCAAACTTGGATGGCTCATTGGGGTTGCTTAGTATAGCTTATTTATAAGCTAATGGGTAGGATTAGAGCTTATTTAGGTTCATTTACTCCTGTTTTGAGCAAGGAGTTAAGGTATGCTTTCTCTTTAAATTTTTGCTTAAAAATTACTGTAGCGTTGCTTATTTATGTCTTTTTGTGCTTATATGTGTTTAGTTATGCTCAAGAATGCCTTTTAATTGCTCTTGTATCATTCACTTGTAATTTGCCTTAAAACTGCCTAAATAAGCTTATTACTGTTGTTAGCTTATTAGTTTTTCAAAGTGCTTATTTGCCTGTTCTTCTTACCTTATTGTGCTTAACCATGCTTGGCTTAATTACTTGTTTCAAAATTTGGTAGCTTAAACTAGTCTTTACCAGTTTAAAAATTCGTTTTTAAACATTACAGGGGTGTTTGGGGTTAAGCCTAAAAATGGTGTCAAATGGCAGGTTAAGGGTTAGTGTCAACTTGTCCAACATTGGCTAGGTTATTTTTAAGCTCTTTTTGTTAGTCTGTTTTTCCAAACTTTTCAAGTCCTTAAAGTGTTTTTCAACTTTTCTAAGTGTGCCTTTAAGACTGTTGGTTTTAAAAGAGATACAAGAGCTTAATTGGATAAGCTCTTGTATACCTAAGTTATAGTTTCAAAAGTGTGTCATTTGTGAGGTCTAAACAAGTTTTTAAAAAAGTGTCTTGAGTCATTTGTTTCCCTAAGTCAAATCTGCCAAATTTTGTGTCATCTCTTAGTACAAACAAAAAGCCCTTTTTCACAAACAAAAATCAGCAGGTTTAATTTGTTGTTAGAAAATAGAATTTTGAATATAAGCTCTTCTTAAGCCCTTTTTAATCTGTTTACACTTTATTTTTCATTTTAAGCTTATTTGACAGCTTATTTCAAGCTGTCAAGTTAAGCCCCCATTTTTTGTTCATTTGCCCTGGTGCTAGGGGCCTAACTTCAAGCCCACTGTTCTAGCTTATTAGGGGGCCTCAGCCCAAGCTTTTGGCTTTTCTAAAAAGCCAATAAGCTCTTTTATTAAGCCCTAGCTTTGTAGACTTTAGCTTGTCCTCTAGGTAGCTTAAATTTAAGCTCAAATTAGGCCTTTGAATTTTTTAGCATAGTGTAGGAAAAATAGCTTAATTTCTTTTTTGGCTTATTAGGTGATATTAAGTTTGAATTTAGCTTATTTTAGTTGTAGTTGCTTATTAGGATTAAGTTTTTCCTTGTTTCTTAGCTTATCTTGCTCCGTTAAACAAGTTATTGGACTTAATTCACCCTAGCTGTACTAACTCTTAAGTTAGTAACTGCTAAGTGGTTTAAGCCTAACTTCTTGCTATTTGGGTTTCTTTCATTTGCTTATTTTTTGCTTTCCTTGAAAGTTCTTTAATGTTGGTGTATTCTTGTTAAGTTGAGCTTGCTTATTTCCCACTGAGATTTGCCTTATTTGTTATAAGAGTCAAAAGAAAAAGCCTTTTTGCCTTAAAGTCACTTTAAGGCAAATGTCAATCAAAAGCTCTTTTTCAAGTTATTTATAAGCCTTCTCAAAATGTGTCTAGTTATGAAAAAAGTTAAGCGTTTTGTGATTACAAGTTTTGTTTAAAGTTTTGAAAAAAAGAGAGATAAGGGGAACCCGGGTGAGTAAGACTCGAACACGGGTTTCACCCTAAATAACCTCTTTTATAACACTCTTTACCGCGGTGGCCCTTGTGGTTTCTTTTCTGTTAGACCCTGGGCACTTGGTTTTTTATATGGGTTTGTCCCTTAGCTTATAGCTCGGTTTGAGCTTATTTTGGCTTATTTATTAAGCCGAAATTTTGGGCTTCTTATTTTATTTTAGTAGGATTTTAGGTCTTGTAAATTTTAGTAATTTTTTCAGAAATTTTAAAAATAGTTTAGTATTTTTTATAATTTAATTTTGTTAAAAGTTTTAAAAATTCATAAAAAATACAAAAATTATCAAAAAAATATTTTTCTTTTTTAGAAAATTTTCTTTTAGTCATATTTTACGTAGGAAAAATTAAACAATACTTTCGTGGTTAATTTTCTTACTTTTGATTTGTAAGAACGGCGGTCTCGGGTACGGATCTTGTCTTGACTCGTTTTTTGGGTCAAAACGACCTCCGTTTTCAGTCTAGTCTGTTTCATCTTATTATTCGTCCCTAGAGTAGTTTAGAAGTAAAAATTTCTTTGTAGGGCTAATTTTTAAGATTTTAGGTTTTTGACCCCTTGTTCGGGATTCCTGCTCTCGTTTTTCAGCTTAATTTCATAATTTTTAGGTTTTTCTCAATCGTTTTTGTTTGTTATTGATTAATTTAGCTTTCTTCTCTCAAATCGAATTATTCTCATTCAACTCTTCATTTCCGACTGTATCGATTCTCCAGCACAGCCTCGTTGGGGATAAACGACCCGGGGATATTCTACACTACTCCTCGGTTTCATTGATTATTTTTTTTAGATTATACTTATTATATATTTAATATTTTATTATATATTATATATAAGAGGTGTAGTTTAGAACTTCAATCAAATTTTTGGCGCCGCTGCCGGGGAGGCTGTGAAACCGATTATCGTTACGTTTGTCAAGTTGTGTTTGAATCTGTGAATATTATCATATAAAAAAAACAAAAAGTACAAAAATATTTTCATTTTCTTTTTAGTATAATTATCATTTAAAGAAAAACTAAAAAAAACCAAAAAGATAAAAACATTGTCTTTAATTATCAATAAAATTCACAAATTGGTAAAAATACCAAAATATAATATTCTCAATTTGATGGTATTATCATAAAACTCAGGTGAACTTTTTGGTTTCCCCCAACTTGAACAAAAGATTTAAAAACTTGCCTTTTGTATCATTGCGAGGTACGGTTTCACTTTAAAAAAGATAAACTAAACTTAATGCAGAGGTATGAAGGGGGTTGTTCCGAGGGGAGGAATTACGTCCCTGAAAGGAAAAGGTTTAATAGCTTCGCGCTTTCCTATTACCTCCGCTCCTTTTTGAGCGTTTATCTTTTGGAGAGTTACGAGAAGCTTGTTGATTACTTGGTTTAAGTTGATCTTTATAGTTGTCCGTTTATTTAAAATAATTTATAAATTTACTTTTGATTTAACCAAAAAGAACAAAAAAAATTTTAGTGTATATTTTCTTTCTTAGTGTATGCACACTCGTTCCAAATCGTAATTTCATAAATCAACAGCACCAGGTTCCACCCCTGTGTTGAACAATTTAAATCTTGAAGACCAATTGAAAATCCAGCTCCTCCATTAGCTCCGATGGATGATGCCGGACTATGGCTCAGTTGCTTGAAGCACCCACCGCGGGTTACGAGGATGCCATCGTTGTGGCACGAAATCGCCTATGCCAGGTACAAATTTGAGCTTAAGCACCGGTCTGCTTAACTCGTTCAAAAACAGACAATTCTTTTTGGACATGACAAGAAGATCTCATGCCACCATCAGATATTTCAACGCAGATCACTTTACGATGAGTTCCCGAACGCTTCCGAGTACGTCGGTAAAGTTATGCTTTTCCCATTTTCCCTCGAAAAGGGGACAGCCCGGGGATTTGGCTAAAAAAGAACCCCTCGATCGATCAAACATGGGATGATTTGTTTCGAAATTCTAGAAACCTAATTTTTCCCTCGTCTAAACAAACAAAATCTTCGAAATGAAATCACGAGATTTCAACAAAGATTTGATGAGACGTTTTATGAAGCATGGGACCGATTTAACGATCTTCTTCGGGCATGTCCACATCATGGATTTTCAGAATTGCATCAACTCGATACATTCTACAATGCCTTGAACTCTAACGATCAAGATTCGTTAAATATTCCGCCGGGGTTGGCAACATTTCTGGATAAAATGCCTCGTGATTTGCTAAGAAATCATGAAAGCAAATCCAAAGTTCGGAAATTTGTTTTTTTTGATTTAATTATCCACGTAACAAACCGGTTGTTGCCAAAGTGAGTTCGAGCACTTCCACCCCCGGAAGCTCTTCCGATGTTGCTAAGTTGAAAGATATGGTGAAAGCTTTAATTCTTGATAAGAAAAATCAATCTCCCCGGCTCCTTTTCCGTAAAAGCAGGTTGAGAAGTTGTGTTACTTGTGGTGGTGCTCATTCCTTCCAAACTTGTCAGGCCAACCACTGGCAATGTTTATCGAGATAATATCCAAGAATATGTCTCTCAAGCAGCCGCAGTAACACAACAAGGAAAACACCGGTTAGCGAGTCCTAATTTCAAATTAAAATTCGACTCCTGGTTTATCCCGCTCAAAACAATCATAATGTGCAAATTAAGGAAACAATCAGAATCGTTACAACCAAAACCGGGGAATTTTAATCATAGCTCCAGATTACCAACCCCCGGATTCAGCAGGTCTAATATATGACTAAGGGTTGTTTCAACTCTGCTTAATCACATGCTCCGCCTATCAAAGCTCCAGCTCCTCGATTCAGGTGTATCGAATGGGAGATTTCAAGGCCTACGGTAACAGGATAATGATGCTGTGATGAGGAAAACATGCAAACTCAAGGTCAAAAATGCAGAATCAATTAACCAATCTCACGGACTTGCTATCCAAATTTCTCTTTCCCCGATTACCGCTCTACTTCGGGTAACCTCTCCGTAGTAACACTGTTACTACCCGAAAGAGGATTTAAAGGGATTACCACTTGAAGTGGTGTAGCTTACAAGGGACCATGATTCCTAACTACCTTCTTCTTCTCCTCCATAAAGTAGTGGGAACGTGAAACCGATGGTTGTGAAAAAAGGACACGTTTGCTTTCTAACTTAATGACGAAGTTCCAAAGATGTCCAACCTCTGGTTGTCCAAGTTCAAACTCATGTACCAAATTCTAAGCCCGTTGTTGCTCCCGTTAGTGCTCAGGAAGCCTAACCCGAAAGCATCAATTCCATATCGTCTAGACTTAATGACCAAAAGATCCGCGAAAAAACTTAAAAATCAAATTGAGAAATTTTTCCCAACTCTTTCAGATTTGCTTCAACATTTGCTTCGCGGATGCTTTATATTTATGGCCATAAATTTGCTGACACGTAAGAGTCTTGTTTGTAACAAAGAAAAATTGTTTGAATTGGCTAGAACTCCGTTGAATGAGCATTGCTCGGCGGTTCTCCTCAAAAAGTTACCCGAAAAACTTGGAGACCCCGACAAATTTCTCATACCGTGTGATTTTCCCAGAATGGATGAGTGCTTAGCCTTGGCCGATCTTGGCGCTAGCATTAATCTCATGCCATTATCCGTGTGGAAAAAGCTTTCTCTTTCGGAGCTCACTCCTACTTGTATGACTCTTGAACTTGCGGACCGTTCGATCTCCCAACCGATCGGTATCGCCGAAGATGTCTACGTAAAAGTAGGAAAGTTCCAATTCCCGACCGACTTTGTAGTCGTAGACTTTGATGCCGATCCCCGAGTTCCCCTAATTCTCGGGAGATCCTTCTTAAAGACCGGACGTGCTTTGATTGATGTTTACGAAGGAGAATTAACTCTTCGTGTTGGAAAAGAAGCCGTAACATTCAATCTTGATCAAACTTCGAGATACTCCTCTAATTATGATGATAATTCGGTTAACCGAATCGACGTCATTGATATGGCTTATGAGGAGTATTCAGGCTTAAAGTTTTGTAAAATGGAGTGACCTCCCTTAGGGGGAGATTGTTGGAAACACAAAAAGTGTCGGTCACTTCCAAGTTGTAATAGACTTAGCTCGTAGTTAGTGTAATGATTAGATTAGTAATCTAGTCCGGCCCAAGGCCCATGGGAAGCCCATCATAGCCCATGGGTCAGCCATCATGTAAGTATATAAGCCCTTTCCTAGCCTTGGAGAGGGGTTGGTTGTTTTCATTTTCCATATTTTCACACATAATACAATTCATCCATTCCATCCATCACAACCCACATCTCTTTCTCTTGTTCTTGGTAGATCATTAGATTACATGTTTCTTCAGAACCTCCCGAGGTCGAACTCAAGGACTTACCTCCTCATCTTGAGTACGCATTTTTGGAGGGTGACGATAAGTTGCCCGTCATAATTGCTAAAGACTTGAGTGTCGGGGAAAAAGCCGCTCTCATAAAGGTTTTGAAGTCACACAAGCGAGCCATCGCTTGGAAACTCTCTGACATTAAGGGTATTAACCTGGAATTTTGTACTCACAAGATTCTTATGGAAGAGGACTACAAACCAGCGGTCCAACACCAAAGACGGGTGAATCCAAAAATCCACGATGTCATCAAAAAGGAGGTTGAAAAACTTCTTGACGCCGGATTAATTTACCCAATCTCGGATAGTCCTTGGGCGAGCCCCGTACATTGCGTACCAAAAAAAGATGGCTTTACCATTGTTGAAAATGATGAAAACGAGTTAATTCCTACTCGATTGGTTACGGGATGGCGTGTATGCATTGACTACCGAAAGTTAAATGAAGCCACCCGTAAAGACCACTTTCCACTACCGTTTATGGATCAAATGCTTAAGAGATTAGCAGGAAACGAATACTATTGTTTTCTCGATGGTTTCTCGGGTTACTTTCAAATTACCATTGATACTAAAGATTAAGAAAAGACCACATTCATGTATCCTTATGGAACGTTCGCCTATCGTCGCATGCCTTTTGGCTTATGCAATGCACCGGGCACGTTCCAAAGGTGTATGATGGCTATCTTTCACGACATGATCGAAAAAACGATGGAAGTCTTTATGGACGACTTTTCGGTCTTTGGGAATTCATTCGTAACTTGCCTCTCCCATTTGGACAAGATGCTTAAACGTTGTGAAGACACTAATCTTTGTCTAAATTGGGAGAAAAGTTATTTCATGGTCAAGGAAGGAATTGTACTTGGCCATAAGATTTCCAAGAACGGGATTGAGGTTGATAAGGCGAAAGTTGTTGTTATTGCTAAGCTACCTCATCCCACAACCGTTAAAGGAATTCGGAGTTTTCTTGGTCACGCCAAGTTTTATCGTAGATTCATTCAAGATTTCTCGAAGATAGCCCGGCCAATGACCCGACTTCTCGAAAAAGATACTCCGTTTTTCTTCTCCAAAGAGTGTATTGAAGCCTTTCAAATACTTCAGAAAAATTAACTGAAGCACCAATCTTGATTACCTTCGACTGGGACCTACCTTTTGAGCTAATGTGCGATGCAAGCGATTATGCTATAGGTGCAGTCTTGGGGAAACGAAAAACAAAGCATTTCCAGCCTATACACTATGCTAGTAAAACAATGACCTAGGTAGAATCGCATTACACCACGACGAAGAAAGAAATGTTAGCCGTGGTGTATGCCTTTGAAAAATTATGGTCTTACCTCATCTTGA
>BQNB010147456.1:0-16435 GCA_026074375.1 Tanacetum coccineum
GATCTATCTAGAGTGGGATCCAACACAAATAAATATAAAATATGTAAAGTTATAAATTATCCTCGTATAATAATTATATAATACTTGTTTGACGTAAACTTTTATTTGTTTGATGTCTGTCTACGTTGAATGTTGATTTGTAGTTTACGCGATTTAACTATATGATAAAAATTAAAAGTAAACACGTAAAAGTCTAAAAATAAATAATGGAATAATCAAAGTCATAAAATGACCTGAAATAACCAATTGTTACATGTCCGTTTCTTCTCCAATTGAGCCCAAGTCACGTGTATTTCCATCCAAACCCATCCAAGTGCTAAAACCACAAAAAACAAATGATTAAGCATATAATTTGGGCATATTTACATGATTTAGGGGGTTAAATGACCTTGAAAAGTTTATAAAATGACACCTCATCAAATACCCCTATACTTGGAATTTGCTTGTCCTCAAGCAAATGGATTTTTCTACCTAGACAATAGCAATATTAGGGTCATTTAACCTACTCTTTAAAAGCAGTTTATGACACAATCTTTTAGACCTCGTAGTTAAAAGCACGGAAATCATATACTAGCACCTCACATAAGTGTTTGGATTCTCTCATTCACTCGGGTGTATAATAAATTATAACAACTATGGGAAACAAAAAATAACACTCATTACCTGTCATAGCATATAAATTACCATAGACTTGGTAAAGGATCAAACCTCCACAGCTAGGCGCAAGTATTAGTCATTACTATCTAAGAAGTCTTTTAAGGGTTGTGATGTGTTGGTGTAAGATAACATAAATGAAAACGAAAACGGATGGGACATATTTGGGGTGGAGTTTTGGGTAAATTTGGAGTGGAACGATTAGTTGCTAAGCCAAAGACTCGGACAAAGATATACATACTCTACAAAAATCTACATCAATCTCTTTTCTTTTTCTTTTCTATTTTTCTCTATATTTTTAAATATCATAATACATCATATGGGGCTTATAGTTGCACCCCTACACTTGAGTTTTAGAACTTAAAATAGCTAATAACCCGAATTGAGGAGGGTCAACGTAACATGGAGATCATTTGACAAACATATAGGGGTAAAGATTTAACTTTTCTTCCCCATTCTTCCGTGAAATAAATACTACCATGAATCACAATCGTCCCAAAACTGTATTTACAAGGATAAGGACTTGGAAACCATATACTCAAATAATTAACTTGGGTTAACACAATAATGTACTAAAAATGAGTACATACGAGGAAGGCTAAGGCGATTTAGGTGTAACAATTGGTTCAAGGGTGTAAACAATGTTCTTCATTAATAATCCGAATTAACCATGAAAATTACAAGAACCGTGAAAAGGATAGTCTCGAAGAGGTGTACTAGGGGTATCTCCCACTAAAAATGAGTACGTATTAAGGGTGTGGGATAGTTATTAGATCGAGGTGACCATAATAACAAATGCATGTCTAAAACATGGGTTAATCCTAGTGCCTCTTATTATTTAGCAAATCCTAATTCTCACTATGCGGTCTCCGGATGCATCACAAAAATAAGTTCTAGAATTTAATACACTGCCGGTACACTCATATAATTTTAAACCGATGCCAATGCTCTAGAAAAGGGCGATAGATACATACACGTCCGTAACGGTGGAATAGATACATACGACCGCTTGTTCCTTAACTCGGGCAAGCTAAAGGTAAAATTATCTTGGGTATCAAAAATTAGATACCCAAATTCATGTAGATCTAAAGGCGAACCTCACATTCTTGGGGTGAAATTCTGAGGGTATTTGTGCTAGTCATATAAATTCCTATCCATGAGATGCTAATAATACTCGGTTATTGTTGGGGCGTGTCATAAATTTTTTTAAAATTTTGGTCAAAATTACCTTTTATTTCGATATATTACCCATCATTTTAAGGACAAAGCAAATGGCCATTGAAGGAATAGTTTCTAAGGCATATTTCCCCCTACACTTAAGTTGAACATTGTCCCCAATGCTCTTAAAAAGTACCGTAAAACGAATAAAGGGAAAAGAAAACAAGTAAAAGAAACCGGTACTCCCATGGTTTGCTCAATAATGGAGAAGAAATATGCGATAACTGGTTAAATCGTTCTTCAATAATCGTCCAATGAAACTTCCTAAGAACTTCCAAGCTACTTCTCATCAAATATAACCTATAAATCAAAGACAAAGACAACTACACCTGGCATAAAATCGGCGGGATATGATATATACAACGAAACTTTTAGGGTGGACTCTATGAAAGTAGTAAAGATAGGATGAAAGTGATGATATAATTTTAGGTTTCTGCAGGTTTATAAGAAAAATACAAATTTTAAAGATTGTGCAAAATTATTTTCCAAAAATAATAGAAAAAGTTCAAATTTTCACATGTCTGGGGGTTTGACGCCGTCAGGAAAAATCATGACGCGGTCGCTTTACAATCCAGACGGCGTCCCGCTATTTTCTGACGCCATCTCCACATACTGTGAAAACTTCTCATTCGTTTTTCAGGAAAATTTCCTGCACGCAATCTTATTAATTGTTTTCTGTAGAAAATATTGTATATAACCTGGAAATTAATCATTACAATCATATGACTCGAAACTTACGTGAATTAATCTAAACAATTTATTTTAAATGTTTGAATTGGTTCCTATAAACCGGATAATTTCCTCTGCACTTATTTTATGCAAAATACCTTTGATTGTAAATAAGATGAAGTTAAAAACAAAGCAAAGCATGATTATACATAATTCAAACATAAAAGAATAAGTGATAAAGAATTAAAACACAAGACACTCCTAAATGCGGGAAAAGTAAATATTGGGTTGCCTCCCAAAAAGCGCTTTTCTTTATTTATGACTCTTGTAGCTAGACTCGAAGTCACACGTCTAGGTGTCAGGGAAATGATCCAAGTTGATGATCTCACTTGGATTTTCTTTTTCATAGAGTTTTCTAGATGTGGGGATTGATTGGAAGGTTTTGGTGAATTCTTCTCCATTTGGATCAACTATACAAATCTTGGCATGCCATGCCCCATCTCCACTTCTGGATGGTTTATCCCAACTGATCGGGTTGTCTATTATGTCCTCTAATTCCCACATGTTTCCTTTAAGGTTTATAGGCAAGGCCCCTAAGAATTCTACCATTCTTCTAAATACTAGGACATCCTTAAAGGGATTGATCTTAGCATCTCTCGCTATCTCTCATTCTCTAGGCAAATGACAATCCATGAATTCCTTCCTAGCATAGTAAGGGGTTTGGGCACCTACACCATCTGAGCTAGGTCGCGACTTATACGACTCCCTTTTCCTAGTGTGGTCCAATAGGGTGCTTCCTCTTTACCTAATTCGATTCCTTTTACTCTGAATACCGACCTATTGATTCCTTCTCCTATCGCTATTTTGGCTTTCCTACAATCTATAACTGCATTGGCGGCTACTAAGAATCCTCTTCCTACTAGTAGAGGGGTTTCAGGGTCCTTCTTCATGTCGATTACATAAAAGTCATTTAAGAGTTTTAGTATTCCTATGTGTGCTTCTACATCCCTAACAATCCCAACGGGATAAGACTTGGTCCCATCTGCAAACCCGAAAACATGGTCAGTTTCCTCTAGTAGTCCTATTTTGAGCTTTTTTAAGAGGTATAACGGGATTATGTTCACGCAAGGCCCTAAATCAGCTAAGGTATCAAAAGGCTTGGAGTCCCCTAGTCTACAAGGTAGAGTAAATAGTCTGGGGTCTTCCATTCGTTTAGGCATTTCGCCTTGGACGAATGCGGACACGTTTTTGCCTAGCACCAAGCTGCTTATGGATGGAAAAAGCAGTTTGTTGGAGAGAAACAATGTTATTGAGGTACTTATTTTTAACACAATCGACATTAGTTCTTTTATTTTTATTGACATCGAAAATTTATTTTATTAACATAAAATTTTATTTTTACAGGAAGTTTCAGGATGAAGCATATCCCATCCTTTTATTAACCACCTGTGTTGGTGGTGTGGGCTTAAACTTGACACAAGCGGACCGCGTAATATTAGTGGACCCCTCGTGTAACCCAAGGTTCTTACTTTTACTTTGATGTCTTAACGTTTTAAATTTAATGAAAATGATCTAAAACTTTTTACCCGTTTAATCTTTGTAGTTTAGATAATCAATGTGTTGATAGAGCCTACATAATCGACCAGCAGAAGGATGTCTTTGTTTATCGGATCATGACTAGTGGAATGGTGGAGGAATCTATTTATAAAACGCAAGTCTATAAGACTAGCCTCATTAAAGCCGTGACAGAATATAAAGTTGAAGAATATGCACATTTTACCAAAAAGGTAATTGTTTTATATTATTAAAATATTCATTTGCCATATATGTATGACAATATATGTTTGTATCATGTCAGGAGATGAAGGCTTGTTTTGAGATTGGAAATTTTGATTTTTATGAAACTGCGATACGACTAACCAAGAAATACAACTATCAATGGAGACAGTAAGAATCTTGTAGCTTTTAGTTTTCTTTTACATGTTCAAAATCACTTACTAATATTTTTTTCTTACTTTAGGGATTCCATTCTTCAAAAACATATCATATTTCTGAAGACATTAAATGTTTTTTAAGAATGGAATCCCTAAAGTAAGAAAAAAATATTAGTAAGTGATTTTGAACATGTAAAAGAAAACTAAAAGCTACAAGATTCTTACTGTCTCCATTGATAGTTGTATTTCTTGGTTAGCCGTATCGCAGTTTCATAAAAATCAAAATTTCCAATCTCAAAACAAGCCTTCATCTCCTGACATGATACACACATATATTGTCATACATATATGGCAAATGAATATTTTAATAATATAAAACAATTACCTTTTTGGTAAAATGTGCATATTCTTCAACTTTATATTCTGTCACGGCTTTAATGAGGCTAGTCTTATAGACTTGCGTTTTATAAATAGATTCCTCCACCATTCCACTAGTCATGATCCGATAAACAAAGACATCCTTCTGCTAGTCGATTATGTAGGCTCTATCAACACATTGATTATCTAAACTGCAAAGATTAAACGGGTAAAAAGTTTTAGATCATTTTTATTAAATTTAAAACATTAAGACATCAAAGTAAAAGTAAGAACTTTGGGTTCCACGAGGGGTCCACTAATATTACGTGGTCCGCTTGTGTCAAGTTTAAGCCTACACCACCAACACGGGTGGTTAATAAAAGGATGGGATATTCTTCATCCTGAAACTTTTGTAAAAATAAAATTTTATGTTAATAAAATAAATTTTCGATGTCAATAAAAATAAAATAACTAATGTCTATTTTGTTAAAAATAAGTACCTCAATAACATTGTTTCTCTCCAACAAACTGCTTTTTCCATCCATAAGCAAACACTTATTATCTCTTTCTAAACTCGTGCGAATCAATTTAAGCATTCCTAAGGTCTCAGCAAATATAATAATCTTGCCTTATTTTTGTCATCCTTTTCGCCATCCGTCTCTTCCTCTTCTTCCCCAATTTTAGCCTGGATGGTTACAAATTTTCCTCAACATCTGTTTCAAATAAAGCTAGCTGAAATTAAAAAATGAGCAATATCATAAAAGATGGGGATAATTTCATCTATATCCTTATGAGTATTATTTCAATTGTTCGAGAGAGTTTGGTTTAATTTGGATGAGAGTTTGGTTTAATTTTTTTAAAGAGAGTTTGGTTTCATTTGGATGCCTATAAAATCATTGCTATAGTTACAAACTGGAGTAGACTGTTGAGACAAAACAAGTGATCATTAAAAATATATTCTTTTAGCCTTCTGAGAAAATAAGGCTCCATAAGACGGTCCAATTTCTGTTTATAACTTTTGGGTTAGTATTATACAAAGATGATACATTCATAATGAATAGAATAGAAAACAATAACCCTTGTTTCCTTTTTGTAAAACATATGCTTTTGGATTGTGCTGTTGGTGTCACTTCCCTGCACTATCGGTTTCTCAAAATTTTCTATGAATCTACAAGAGAAACATATACAAAACATATGGTCAGAACAACAACAACTTGCTACAGGCAAGTGACATCCAAATAAAAATATAGCTTACTCTTTCTCGTCAGCGAAAACACTTGGTGCACAAAAATTGAAGACTCCACAGTTCCTGACATAGCACAAAAATTAAATAGTATGTTAATGCATTAAAACAGAAGGAACTTTCAGTAAACTACCTTGTTTTTGTTTTTAAAATGCTGAAGTTCATTCAGTCTTTTTTCCCCATGGAAAGTATGTGAGATTAAGCGCATATAACAAATAATACAGACACTCTTATAAACGATAATTAAATAAAACAATAAAATAACAAAAATACTTATTAGATCGCCAACAATGAAACACTCAAGAGTCGAAACACGTGTTTGACACGCTTAGCATTAAAGAGCCGAGACACGTGTTTGACACACTTCCCTCAAAATAGATTCGCCGTCTGTTTCACCTTTTCAAATGTGTACCCCATATGTTGAAAATCAATAATACTTATTGATTTGATGTGTGTTAAACCTATTAAATTAGGCCTTCTATTTATACACAATAGAGTGCTTTTAAGTTTACCCATCCCAGTGATGTGGGATAGAAAATAAATGTAAAATTCCTCTTTAAGCATGGTACCAAATGCCTAACTTTGAGACGCGATATCTCATTCACATCAACTCTATTTTGGACATATAAACTTACAAACTATTACTTATATATATATGACACATACATATAGATAATTGTGTCCAAAGTTGGTCAAAATCACTTTGCCAACCAAATTTTCTAACAATCAACCCTTTAAATCTAAAATGATTATGATATACACTAACATTCATAAAATTGTGAAAAAAACTCTTAACATGCTTGTAATATTAAAAACCCTAAAATAAAAGAATATCACTCAATCATTAAAAACTCTTAACATGCTTGTAATATTAAAAACTCTTAACATCCTGAAGAATCCTGAAGATTCCGCGAACCAAACGCACCCTTAGTTGTTTTTTAATTTTGACGAAAGTTTAGCCAGGGTACAAGTTTTTTTAGAAAACAAATATATTAAAGGTAAATAATTTTTATCAACCTTAAGTAGTAGTCAAAAAAACATTGCATTATGTGACTCGTTTTGTAGGAGTGTTTAAAAGATCTACTTAAAAGATCCGAGAAACCGACGAACCGAGCCCATCGCATAATCCGAAACCGAAAAGACCCGAAATCGAAGAAACTTGCTTATCAAGGGTCAGTTTTGGTTTTTATTTTTATATATCCACGGTTAACCGAACCGAACCGTGTATTATGTACATGAAGGTTTTTTGTAGGGGTGAGCAGAAGAAACCGAAAAAACAAAAACCGAACCGAAAACCGAAAATACCGAATCGAAAAAACCGACCGAAACTAGAAACCGATGGTTCCGTTTTTAATTTTTCACGAAAAATTTCGGTTCGGTTTCGGTTTTTGTTTAAAAACTGAACCGAACCAAACCAAAATTTATAATAATATATAATTAATATAATATAAATAAATAAATGATAACTAAAATTTTTAAATTCATACTTATTTTATGGATGAAATTATTATAATATATATTATCTTAATGTTTATATATACGTTTGTCGTGTACTTGTGTTTACTTAACAATATATGGTTACAATGACAATGATCATACTATGTGTATTTTCACATGCATGTGTGTGTCTCTCATTTATATGTGTATGATTGTAAAAATTTGTGTAAACATTATTAGGCTCATATTGATAAAAAAAATTAAAAAAATAACCAATTTTTTACGTAAAACAAGTTTATTAATATAAATTAGCAATAACCAAATATAAACGGGTTGAAACCGAAAAAACTGAAAAACCAAACCGCAAAAACCGAGAAACCAAAAAAACCGAACCGCCAAAAATTGAGCGGTTTCGGTTTTTGGTTTTATAAAAACCGAATATTTTGGTTCGGTTTCGGTTTTAGCCAAAAACCGACCCAAACCGAACCGTGCACACCCCTAGTTTTTTGTAACTAATTATTCAAATAATTGTACGTATTGATTATATTATTTCACTACTTTTATTATACTAGACGAATACTCACGCATAGCGCCGGAAATTCCTAGCGGTAAATAGTTGTAGTTTCCTATTATGCATGGTACCTTCCTTTTTTGCTTGTGATTTGAATTAATCGGCGTGAACCCTTCCTTTTTTGTTTATGATTTCAATTAAGGCGTGGAGTTTTTCAAAGTTTCCTTAGATAAATATAGGATTTTTTAACATTCAAGATTTAAGAAATGGTAGTTTTTCTTTTATAATGTAGTATAGATATAGATAACGACTATTTTGCTCCTAACGTAGCCATTTATAAGCAATTATGCGTGAAACTTGGTTATTGTGATGGTAATCTATAAACGACGAATAATTATTCTTTCTTAATATGTTATATATGATTATTTTGAATCAATTATTGCAACAGAATAACTTTTATGTGACGCGTATTTATTCAACGTCATCTAATTTTACTATTACAGTGAAAGGAACGG
This sequence comes from Tanacetum coccineum, assembly GCA_026074375.1. NCBI lineage: Eukaryota > Viridiplantae > Streptophyta > Magnoliopsida > Asterales > Asteraceae > Tanacetum > Tanacetum coccineum. The sequence continues at coordinate 8,539 of BQNB010147456.1, forward strand.
TAGCGCCGTTCGTTGGCGCCAAAGAACGGCGCAAGATTTCCTAACGGCGCACCACTCCGGTGCTCGCGCCGTTCGACCTCGCGCCGTTAATACCAGCCCACGCGGTTCTCTCTTTTTTTTGTTTATGTGGGTGTCTATGCGTGTGTGAGTGTGTGTTTTTGTGTTTGAATGTGAGTTTATGTGTGTGTGAGTTTGTGTTTGAGTTTTTATGTTTGGGAAGAAGAAAGCCATGGCTGGGTGGGAAGAAGATGATAAAAAAAATATTTATTTTTTATTTTTTTTAAATTAAGTAAATTAAAAAAAAATTTGGCCAACGGCACCAGAAATGTGGTGACAACGGATGCCCCAGCAAATGTGTTGTCGTTCAGTTTCTGGTGCCGTTCTCCATTTTGCTGACGTGACACCACTTTTTGAGAATTTTTTAGAACGGCACGAGCCCAACGGCACGACCGTTCCCAGCACTCTTAAAATGATATTTCACGTTCCAGACAATGTTATTGTTTATAGGGAAAAATGACTCTATTAGCCATAAACATTGTCACTTTTCTCATTCTAGGTACTATACTTATTTGTAATATATATGAGGCACTATTCTTTCAAGTGTTTATTATTTTAAGTATTCTACTTAGTTTTTGTGTATAGAGTAAACTTGAAGTGAGTGATAATTCATGCGACTAAGCTAGAAATACATTTAATCATCAGCCTCACGATAAATTTAATTAAAAGACCATATTATTTTATCTCTTGGCTAATAGATCATCATGTTTTGACATCCTCGATCAAAATACACAATTTGAAGTGACATTATTTCCTAAGCGAGACTTCTACAGATTTTATCAAAAGTGTTCAGTGGTTTCTTATTTTCGTTAATTTGAAAATTTCGACAAACTCTACTACAAGCTTTACATAGGTTAAATGAGAATTTCCAAAGTTGCAGGTTTAATCTTTACCATTATTTAATGTTTTTTTTTTCTCTCTTTTTTCTTTCTATAGTCTCCTTTTTCTCATTTATATCCATAAGCTTGTTAATGTGAAATATATGAATTATGTGTGAGACTTTGTTATTCTATCTTTAAGTTAGAAATTAAAAGATACACTTTAAAAACGTTTAGTGTTGTATACTTGTATTAGTGCGGTTACCAAATGTTCGCTACCTCGTTATTTTTCTAGACAACACAATAGCAAGTCACTAATGACATATGAAATAATTGTTATAAAAACAGGATGATCTATCAGCTAAAAGATGAAATAATTTGGTCCTATTATTAAATTTATCATGAGGCTCGTGATTAAATAAATATATCTCTAACTTAGTTGTGCGCATTGTCAATTATGTAGGAAAAAAATACCGTTCTAAACAACATATAAAAACATTTAGTGAAACTGAAAGTAAAACTTAAAAAATCAATCTAAATATTAATAAATGACCACCTCAATCTACATAAATCAAATAAAAACATACAACGTTTAACAACAAACCATCATCATTCTCATTCGAAGAAGAAGAGCCAGTAGAAGTAGTATTATCATTATTAGGATTCACTCGTAGCTACCGTACCAACCTGCAAGGCTGCAAAGAGACCAACATATGTATACACAATCTAAAAAATATAACACACTTTCACCATTAGGGTTTTGAGAAAAGAAGACATACCCTTTTTAGGATTCGATCGTAGCCATTGTACCAACCTACAAAACATAAATAAATTAGTATGAAAACATGGTAGAAGTGGTTTACGATGATACGCATAACATGGTATCTAAAACTGAGAACCAAAACGAAAGCAGAAAAGTGTGTGAATGTGACGAGAAGAAATATGTTTTTAAAGGATACAAGATCATTAAGGTTTTACACTAATAGAAATTTCAGGTTTTTGAATTTCCTCCATTTTTTTCTCTTTCTAGTAGGAAAGACTGATTTATGAGATGGGTTATGAATTTTTGGTTGTTTATATAGGATATGCCACCCGTGTATATTTTTGGTATTCATTGAATAGTTTCATAATTGTCAAACATTCCGTCATGAGAATTGTCAAACATTCCAACATTAGAATCATCAAACATTCCAGCATTAGTAATTAGTTTCCAGCATTAGAATAAAGCATTGAATTAGGAGTTTAAGTTGTAGTAATGGACAACCATAGTGTGTGTATGACAACCAACACCTTCCTTTTTCCTACTGAAATTATTAAAAACCTTCTATTTATACAACCGAAATTATCCATGGTGTGTGTATGACAGCCAACACCTTCCTTTTCGTACGAAATTATTAAAGACCTTCAATTTTTAAAGTTTTCAACATTTCCTAAAATAAATGTTGAAAATTCAAAAAAATGAGGCTAAATGCTTTATATATAACTCGCAGGGTACCCGCGCGTTGCAGCGGCGGGTACCCTGTAATTAATCAGAGAAATAAAAAGAAAAATAACACCGATCAGGCCCGGTTCGCCCATTTTTATAGAATGAGTAGAAGTAGAAGACATGCACTATGAACGATAAATAAAGAAAGCAGTAAAAGGTTGTGACATGAGGCTCGTGTTTAACACGATTCTCTTAAAATAGATTCGTCGTCTGTTTCTCAAAGTATAACGTTCAAAGCTGTTGTACAGCCGGACAGACAAACTTGCCTAAAAGATCACAGAAAACTGTGTGCTTCTGATCGAAAAGATTGCTGAAAAACGTATGAATGGAGCTTGTATTTCTTGTGTTTTTTTGGTGTGTAGTATCTCTGCAATGGTTGAGATTGCCTTCAATTTATACGCATTCATATTGTAACATATGATGTAATGGTGCGATCAATATTGGTTAATGACTCATTAATTTGTTGTTATAACTTATTTAATCAAAACATAACAACCCATTTAAGAGTCATCTGTAAGGCTGGATGGTATGGTGGTGACAAAGTCACCTGACACGTCAGCGCCACGTCAGCTTTTTCTCTCCAAATAAAACTCACTTTACAACTCACATTTCAACCGTAATAACATCTCACCTTACAACTAAAACTCATATTTCATTAAAATACTCACTTTATATAAAATATATCCCACTAAATACCTCACAACCAAATAAAATATATTAATTAAAACAAAAGGGGCTCATAAAATAAAACTCACCGTGAGGTGAGTAACCCACCTAATTGACACAAAAAGTGCCCATAACTCACCTAGCAAAACTGAGGTGGCAAAAGTCACTTTTAGGGTGGGATGGCAAGTCGCGCGTGACTTGTAAAGTCACCTAGGTGAGTTTGGCCAAACCCACCACCATACCGTCTAGCCTAACAACCCCAAAATGGGTCGTAGCGGAATAAGGGTCTATGAGTGTGACTTCATAGATCAATAGCACAAGATGTGAGAGAACGACCTCTAAATGAGTCGTTTAAAAATGATACATTGGATTTAACTAAAATGTTGTTACAAAAGCTCCATTCTTTTATTGTTTGTTCACGACAATGTAAAGATTTTGATACATAACAAATATCCTAAAACGTAATGCATTTAAATCTCTATTGCAATGTGACTCCAAAATGATGCATCCAATGTACCCTTGTCTTGTACCTTATTGACCTGAGAAAACATGTTTTAAAACGTCAACATAAAGTTGATGAATTCATAGGTTTAAGTAATATATAAAGTAGGACCGCAAGATTTCAAGTGATTAATAAAGTAACAAATACAACTATTACAAAATGTAATTATGTTTGCTCTAAGCTCATGACACTGAAGCTACGACATGTATGAATGCAAATAAATTGACAATATTGCCCGTGTAAATGTTCAACCCGCAACATCCTAAATCTGACACGGTATACGTTCGTTAGTTCGGTACCGCCGAAACTAGTAAGCGCTACTCACCAGAACGGGGATGTCAAATCCCAATAGATCTATTTATAGCATTCGCGCTTACACCAAGTAATTAACAGTTCATGATTCATGGGCATAGTAGGTTATCGCTACTTAGACAACACGTAATATTGTTTAAAAGTGCACTTGCGTCTAATATGTAAAACAACGCATGTTTCTCACCCAAAAGTGTAAATCATTGTAATTGTATAAATTGGGGCTATGAACTTACCTCAAGTGAAATGAATTGATTATATAAATCAAAAGAGTTAAACGTCACGTGTAGTTCGAAAGCAACCTAATTAATTATAGGTCGTATGAGTATAATGTATTTAATATAAATACAACATTATAAGTTATAGAGTTATATCACCACTTAATAGTTTTTGTTTCATTTATAAATGTTGAAACAATATTTAAATCGTGCTTGATAAATAAATGTCCAGGTATATGATCCGTAAAAATATTATCTTTGTCCAATAATTGATTATTTGTTAATAACACTTGGTTTAATATTTTTATTGCTAATATAATAATATTATATAAATAGTTTAATCATTTTATAAAATAATATTTATAAAGTTAAAAGCGTATATAAATATTATACAAATGATACTACAATATTTCTTAAGGTTTTTATAGCTCAAACGGACCCGAAAGCCCTCGTAAACCAAATTTTAAAATGTTAACAGCTTTGTTGTATGTTAATAAAAGTGCAGAAAATAGTTTTTAAAAGTTAACTAACTTTCACAGTTTTTAATTAAATATCTATACATTTCTAGACTCCGAAAACTTGTTATCTCTAGTAAAATGTCATTTCGAACAACTTTGTAGTTTTATACTTTGGCCAAATCGAACCCGAAAGCCCTCAAAAACTCCGTTTTCAGTTTCTGCAGTAAACTCGCAGTTTTTCACAGCTTTTATAAAAGCTGTGAAATATTTATATAGTTTCCGAAATCTTTAAAAACTCATAACTCACTCGTTTTAACTCCGTTTTGCTTGTTCTTTATACGTATGAAATCGTGACGACATAATCTATCAAAATAAAATACTCATAGATTTTCTAAAACTCTGTGCCGACACAGTTTATTCAAATTGTTTATAAAAATATTTTTATAACTTAAAATCTTGCAAAACTCATAACTCCTTCATTTTAATTCCGTTTTTAGAGTTATTTATATATTTCTATCAGATTCGCAACAGTAGCAGTTTTTATAAAACTACTTTTATAAAAACACTATTATATATTTAATTATCGTAATCTTGGAAAATTCATATCTTTTTCGTTATAGCTCCGTTTTTCAAGTTCTTTATATGCACGGAATCCTCATAACATGTACTAATTGAATCTTAGGTGAAAATATTTTTAAAAAAATTGTAGGTAAACAGTTCAAACAAACTGTTTGAAATATAGTTTTATAAAATTTGTTTTATAAACTTTTAACATAATTAAATTATTATAAGTCCTCTAATTTAATTAATAACACATCTTGTGTATATTTTATGTTCTCACATTTATGTCCATCAACTTATATCTAAAATTTCAAATGAAATGTCCTCATCAATTATTTATTTATAAACTTTATAAATAAATTTTAACAATTAATTTATCAAATAACTTTATAAATTAATCTATGCTTGTATAACATCAAATAAAACATGTTCTTGCATCTAACATATCTTAAACAACATTTCATCATGTGTAAGTATTTATTTAATAATGAATATGCTTGTTTTATTTTATAACTTTATAAAATAAATCTTAAGTGGTTATTAACACTATAACAATTTATATGTACATAAGTGAGGTAATTCTAAAATTTAGAGATTATAATGGACCTTATGTGAATGAATGAAGATGTAAACACCAAATCAAAACCCTAGTTTCTTCAACCCGAAATCCTTTTTATAAACCCTAGCTTCTAAATACTCTTGAAACACCTTATATAATAACCCTAATGATACTTGTATGATTATAACCTTGCTAGAATCAAAACTATGAAAACCCTAATAATTAATTTGAGTCGTGAGTTAGCTAGGAAAACAAGAGAGGATTTTGAGAGTTTACTTGCAAAGAAAATGTGTGTGTTATGACTACCTAAGACCTTCCTTTTATAGTCAAATGTAATTAGAAAACAAACTTAACAAATCAAAGCTTAGGAAGTGGTTTAAGGTACAAAGAGTGTAAGACCTCTCCTCCTCCCTAGGAAGGGGGACGGCCAAAACAAGAGAAGGACACAAGAGACTTGACAATTTATGGAAAATTAGATTTAAGGTTGTACATGGTGGGTTATAACTAGAATGATGTGATACTAGTGGAGATTTAAGTTTTATTAAGTGTGTTTGATTATATAGAACCGGCCTAGGGTATGTATAAGGTAGGAAATGATTTAATTTTGGGTATTGGGTATAAAAGCGAGTATTTGTTGAAGTATAGATAGGTATAGGTGCTTTCGTGTATGCATAAATGTATTTTATTGCGAAACGCAAACTCTTTACGTAACTGATAAAAATAAAATATGAAAAGTCAATAATTATCTTCGTAATAATTATATAACACTTGCTTGACGTAAACTTTTATTTACTTGATGGCGGTTTACGTTCAATGTTGATTTTTAGTTTACGCGATTTAACTTGACGATGAAAATTAAAAGTAAACGCGCAAAAGCCTAAAAATAAACAATGGAAAGTATTGAGTCGTATGACCTAAAATAACGGATTGTTACATCATCAATTTGTTGTTATAACTCATTAAATCAAAACATAACAACCATTTACGAGTGAGATTTCAAACATAAGTCATAACTTAATTTTAACCAATTTTCCCTCCATTCCAACCACCCTTCTTCAAAATTCGATATCTCATTCTCACTAACTCTATTTTGGACATATAATACCTCGTTATAGAGCCTTAAACTTAATAATTATATTTGCCAAATTAACCACCACTTCTTCGCGGTTCATTTTCAGACGTTTTTTATTTACTAGCTGAACCGGTGACCACTCATGTTCTTGGTTGAACCCGTTGGCCCAGCCCGACTTGCCAAAACCGAACCTAACCGAACTACTAATTCGGTTCTCGGGTTAGATATGAGTTTGACAATCAGAACCGAAAACTGAACCAAAAACCGAATTAATATATATATATATATATATATATATATATATATATATATATATATATATATATATATATATACACACTTTTAAAATTTATCCTAATATATTAAAAAAAACACTTTTTATGCTTGAAATAAATTTTTTTTGCTAAATATTTATGTAATAATTAATTTTTTTCTAAATAAATAGTAAAATTCGGGTTATTCGGGTGAACCCGAAAACCGAACCGAACTCGGTTTTCGGTTGAATTCTAGTTCGGTTCGGTTCAATTTTCGGGTTGACAAAAAAAATTAACCGAACTAACCGAACAACCCGAGAACTGAACCGATCAACACCCCTAACTAAAGATGCATGTGGCCAGGGGCGGAGCAAGGATATTTTCGGAGGGGGAGGGGGGGAAAGTTTTTTACTATGGCAAGCCAAAAAAGAAAATAGACTCATATAAGAGTGCCACAATTTTGTTAATCAAATGACAACTAAATACGTCAAGTCACACCAATTTAAACCGAGAATCTCATATTAGATAGGTGGTATGGTAGTGTGAAGAAACTTATGATTTTAATTGTTGAAAGACTCGTTACTATAAATTTAAGTATGTAAAGTTTATTGAATAAAAAAATTACATGCTTGTTTATTTTTTAACTTGAATACGACTTGCAAGGAGTATAATAAGAACTTTTTTATTAAGTTTGAAATATCTACTAATTAAGATAGATGAACCAATCAAAGAGCTGACATATGCTTAACTCTATAACTAAAAAAATGCTACTAATAACATCATGACAAAAAAGTACTATAATAAGAAGAAGAAAATATAGAAAAAATCAAGAGGTATGCTACATCCACAAAGGTTTCATAAAAAAAATCACAAAAGGATTTGGCATGCATTGATAGGATGATGAAAAAATAAAAGGAAGAAAGAGAAATAAATAAGA
>BQNB010147457.1:0-16435 GCA_026074375.1 Tanacetum coccineum
ATATGCAAAATCAAGGCCAAGGTTTACAAAACCAGATGACAAATTTAACGGAAATGCTTTCTAAGTTCGTAAATTCCAATACCGCTTCAACTTCGAGTTTAGGGTCTCTTCCAAGTAACACCGTTACTAACCCGAAGGAAGACTTGAAGGGTATTACCACCCGAAGCGGTGTTGCTTATCAAGGACCTACGATTCCTACTAATTCTGATCCTAAAGTAGTAGAACATAGAACCGAAGTGACAAAGGACACGGTTTTTCCTACTAATAACGAAATTACCGAAGACGTCCAACCTCCGGTTGTCCCAGTTGAAAACCAAAATCCAGTTTCCGAGCCAGATGTTGCTCCAGTTAGTGCACCGATGCCTAACCCGAAACCGTCAATTCCTTATCCTTCAAGGCGAAATGATGAGAAGCGTCGTGAAAATGTTGACTAACAAAAAGAGAAATTCTACGAAATCTTCAAAGATATGAGTTTCAAAATTAGCTTCGTGGATGCTTTGACTCTAAAGCCCAAATTCGCTTCAACTCTTAAAGCCTTAATTGGAAATAAAGAAAAGCTTAATGAGATGGCTAGAACCCCTTTGAACGAACATTGCTCGGCGGTCATACTTAAACAAAGTTACACGAAAAAAAACTTTGGTGGACCTCGACAGATTCTTTATTCCATGTAAATTTCTCGGAAATGGTGAGTGCTTAGCCTTGGCCCCGTTCTTGGCGCTAGCATATATCTCATGCTATTTTCGTGTGGATAAAAGACTTAACCTTCCAATCTAACTTCGATTGCATGCCACTAAAGTACCGGACCGTTCATTCTCTACGACCAATCGGTATTGTAAGATTGTCATCGTTAAGTTGGTGTATTCCAGTTTCCAGCGACTTCGTGGTCGTAGATTTTGAACCAGACCCTCGAGTACCTTTAATTATTGGGAGGTGTTTTCTTAAGACCAGTCGTGGCTTTGATAGACGTGTACGAAGGTCGAATTACCCTTCGAGCTAGGAAATGAAGCCATTATTATAATCTTGATATACTTGGAGATACTCAGTTATTATAATGGTATATGTAAAGGCGTATCGAATCAGACTTGTTGAATTAGCTTGTGAAGAGTTACTCTCTGGAAGTTCTAGGATTTCAAACGTGCATCAACAGTGGCATCCCACTCCTATTTATGAATCCTGTTAGTTTCGCTTCCTCTCCGGGGTTCTTCTCCTTTCTGGATAGTGATTTTCTACTTCTAGAAGAAGCTGATGCTTTTCTTGCTCTAGCCGACGATCCAACTTCACCGAAAGTTGATGAATCCTATTATGACCCAGAAGGAGACATTCTTATTCTCGAAGCACTCCTTAATAGTGATCCTTTACCACCTCTGAACCAAGGAAATTATTTGCCAGAAATCAGAAAAGAACTTAAAATTTCCTAAAGCCAAACTGCACATAACATTCAAATTGATGAACCTCCTGAGGTTGAACTTAAGGACTTACCGCCTCATCTCGAATATGCATTTTTGGAAGACAACAACAAGTTGCCGGTCATAATTGCCAAAGATTTGAGTGTCGATGAAAAGACCGCTCTCATAAAGGTTCTAAAGTCCCGAAAGCGAGCAATTGCTTGGAAACTTTCCGACATTAAGGGTATTAACCCGAAATTTTGTTCTCATAAAATTCTAATGGAAGAGGACTATGAACCAGCGGTCCAACATCAGAGAAGGGTTAATCCAAAGATCCATGATGTCATTAAGAAAGAGGTTGAAAAACTTCTTGACGCTGGATTGATCTACCCAATCTCGGATAGTCCTTGGGTGAGCCCAGTACACTGTGTGCCAAAGAAAGGAGGGATGACCGTAAGAATTTAGTGTACCAATGATGAAAATGAATTAGTACCAACTAGACTTGTAACAGGATGGAGAGTTTGTATTGATTATCGTAAGTTGAACGAAGCTACCCAGAAAGACCACTTCCCTTTGCCGTTTATGGATCAAATGCTTGAGAGACTCGCAGGAAATGAATACTATTGTTTCCTCGATGGTTTCTCGGGTTATTTTCAAATACCAATCGATCCGAAAGATCAGGAAAAGACCACATTCACCTGCCCATACGGAACGTTTGCTTATCGCCGCATGCCTTTTGGTTTATGCAATGCACCAGGCACGTTCCAGAGGTGTATGATGGCTATTTTCCATGATATGATTGAAAAGACAATGGAAGTTTTCATGGATGACTTTTCAGTTTTCGGAAATTCTTTTTCTACGTGCCTTTCCAATTTAGAAAAGAAGCCTTCAAAAACGCGGGTGTGTAGACACTTATTTGGCTCTATAATTGGAAAAAAGACCATTTTATGGTGTAAAGAAGGCATCGTACTTGGGGGACACAAAATTTCAAAGAAAGGAATAGAAGTCGACAAAGCCAAAATAGACGTCATTGCTAATTACTCTCACCACATCTACCGTCAAGGGTAATCGAAAGTTTTCTCAGCCCATGCAGGTTTGTTACCGTAGGATTTATCAAGGATTTTCAAAGATTTTCTCGACCTATGACTATTCCTTGAGAAAAAACACTCCTTTTGTTTTTAAGAGGAATGCATTTCAAGCTTTTTTTTCAGACCTTAAAGAAAGCAAATTAACCGAAGCTCTCAATTCTGATTACCCCTAACTGGGATCAAGTCCTTTGAGCTTATGTGTGTTGCAAGCGACTTATGCCATAGGTGCGGTTTTGGGGCAACGAATTAAGAAGCACTTTAGGCTGATACATTATGACAGAGAATAACAAATTGACGGAGGCGGAATCGAACTACACCACAACAGAAAAGGAAATGTTGGTTGTGGTGTACGCTTTCAAAAAATTCCGGTCAAAGCTCATCATGAATAAAAGCATAGTGTATACGGACCATTCTGGTCTTAAGTACCTTTTTGCCAAAAAAGATTCCAAAGCTAGATTGCTAAGATGGGTTCTCCTCCTTCAAGAATTCAATTTCAACGTCATTGACACGAACGGTGTGATGAATAAACCTGCGGCAGATCATTTATCTAGACTTGAGAATCCTCATAAGGATTTGTTAGAAAACAAGAACATAAATGAACATTTTCCTTTAGAAACTCTTGGAGTTATTTCTAGTAAAAATACCCCATGGTTTGCTGACTATGCAAATTTCCATGCGGGGAATTTTATCATCAAAGGAATGTCAACTCAACAAAAGAGGAAGTTTTTTAAGGATGTCAAACATTATTTCTGGGACGATCCCTTTCTTTTTCGAACTTGTGCGGATCAAATCATTCGACGGTGTGTGCATGGGCAAGAAGCTATTGATATTCTCAAAGCTTGTCATGAAGGACCCACCGGGGGCCATCATAGTGCCAATCTCAACGCCTTAGAAAGTATTGATGCCGAGGTTTCTATGGAATTCAATCTACAAAGATGCCTATGAGTTAGTCTAAAAAATGTGACCTAATCGTTGCGTCAGGGAAATTTCACAACGAGATGAGTTGCACAAATTATAAATAAAAAAAAAAACTCTTCATGTGTGTGAAAATCTTTGATGTCTGGGGCATAGACTTTATGGGGACCATTTCCATCTTCAAGAGGAAATAAAATACATCTCGTTAGGTTGATTATCTTTCAAAATGGGTCGAAGCAAGGCGCTCCCACAAATGATTTAGAGTTGTTATTAAGTTTTTGAAATTCATCCGTTTCCCGATTGGAACACAAGGAGCTATTTAGAAGCGATGTGGGACCTATTTCTGTAATGACCAAATTTGCTAAAGTTAATGTCTAAGTATGGGGCCACTCATCGTCTAGCTACCGCTTATCACCCTCAAACGAGCGGTCAAGTGGAGGTGTCAAATCGCGGTTTGAAACGTATTCTAGAAAGGACGGTTGGAGAAAACCGTGCCTCATGGTCAGACAAATTAGATGATGCTTTGTGGGCATTTCGTACTGCTTTCAAGACACCAATTGGTTGTACGCCTTACAAGCTTGTTTATGGAAAGTCTTGCCATTTGCCAATCGAGTTAGAACATAGTGCATTACTGCGGCTTTTAAACATGTAACGCTTCGATCTTAAAACCGCGGGTGATCACCGGAAGCTTCAGCTGAATGAACTTAATGAGCTTCGTGATCAAGCTTATGAGAATTCTTTGATTTATAAAGAGAAGACGAAGAAGCTTCACGAATCAAAGATCAAAAACCGCATTTTCAATGTTGGTGATCGAGTCTTGATTTTCAACTCTCGTCTAAAGATATTCTCAAGAAAGCTTAAAACTCGTTGGTCAGGACCTTTCACCATCACCAAAGTTTTTCCATACGGAACCATTGAGTTATCTCAACCTGATGGTCCAAACTTTAAGTGAATGGTCATCGTGTGAAGCATTACTTCGGAGGGGATTAACCCACCCAGGTTTGTACGAGGATCTCCCACACTCTCCCTAAGGACGAATAAATTCAGGGATCGAGTCAAGCTATGCGACCCAGTTACCAAAAACAAAGCGCTTCGTGGGAGGCACCCCATGCTTATCCATTTTCTATTTTTCTTTCTAACTTCTAATGTGTTGTGAGGAGGCTTGTACTCTTCCGTTCTTCGTGTTTGTTGTTTGTACTTGTAATTGTTTGCAGGATAGACCTAAATTTTTTGAAGACTCTCGTGTTGTCCACTCGAGCTTCCTAGCCTTTGCTTGCCATTAGTTTGGGGAAATCCGATATCCTAAAGATTATTATCATCTAAACGGCTAAAGATTTTTGTGATACTTTCTTCATGTTTTAGTTATGCATTCGACCTTTTTGAGTTCTAGTATGGGGTTTTTAAGTCTTAGGCTAGGAAAATTGTGGACAATGTTTTGATTTTAATATGGGGTAGTATAATCTTGATTATGATATTTACCTATTTTACCGTTGTTCTCACGTACCCCGTTTTCCCATCAATTTTCAAAAATATGAAAAAATTTAAATTTTTTAAAAATAAAATAAGTGTTTTTGTCACAATTTTGACTTTTATTGTGGGTAAGAAAATCAAGCGTAAATTTTGACCGACTCGTGCGTGTGAGCTCTAGCTTGTTTCTTAACTTTATTGGGCTAAGCCGGTCACTAATTCGCGGGAACGAAAAATGATAGAGTTAAGTATGAGTAGGATGCTAAACAAAGATTATTTGAAAATCTTAAGAGCTCATGTATGTAACTTGTTGCTTTTTCTCCCATAATAAGTTCTAACCGAATTAATTACGTGCTGTTTTTGGAGATTAAACTTAAATCAATAATTTTTTATGTAATATATAGCAAAAATTTTAGTCTTAGTTCAAATTTATACTTGAATTTTTCAAAAAGAAGTCTTCTTTAAATAAAAAAATGATGATAAAATGATAAAAAAATATAATAATAATAAAATCTGTGGGCTGATAAAAGTTTACTACCTCTTGCCGGCTCACAACCGATGTGGTAGTCTTCTAAAGAAAGCCGCCTAGTATGAAGATAAAATCCGAGTTTTTTTAAGACTGATTAAAAGTTTGCTTGCATCTTGCCGGCTCACAACCGATGTTGCAGCCTTCTAAAAGGTTGAGGGTTACAATTGCATAAATATCTAAATAATTAAGTTTAAATTAATAAATAGATTTCTTTTTGTTAAATTCAAATATGTTTTTGCACTTTGACTATTCTATTTTATAAGCTATGAATATCCGGAAACTGAGTGGTTTTTGAAACCTAGGTCCGTTGAGTCCCAAATACTAGTCCTCTGTGGGGTGTCAAAAGCCTGGTCACTTAGCCGTAAGGTTGGGATGTGCCGAGACGAAAGTCGCTACATGGGATGATCTCGCCTTTAAACTCATTATTCTAAGGTGGAACGTAAAGCATAATATGTTGCAAAAAGTTGATCCATGGTTGAAATTCAAGATAAGCACACTCACTTAAAATCTAATAAAATGTCGGGAGTAAAAGTTCACAAGTGGCAATATGAGTAGTGTTAGCTCCTTATTAAACTTTATTTTGCGCGCGATTTTGTCTTTAAGTTGGTTTTTGATAAGTGAAAAAATCGTGAACGGATGAATTTTATCCTTTTCGGGGCATTCTCGGAATCGAAATGCATCTTGTTCTATGATCCCTAACAGTTATGGAAATAACGAAAGTCGAAATAATCTCAATTATATTATTAATATATAAAAAAAAAAATTTTAAATAAAATTAGAATAATGGGAAAATATGGGTGTTTTATAACTTGTGATTTCTTAACTCTCTCCACAAAAGTATTTGCTACTTTTCAAAGATTTAGTTTGGGGATGTTTTGAGATTTTTGGTTATGGAGCATATAACATTGCGTGAGGACACGCAATCGCTTAGTTTGAGGAATTTTGAGGACACGCAATCGCTTAGTTTGGGGAATTTTGATATGTGTGAAAACACATATCCATTTTATATCAAAAATGACCCTTAAAAGACCAAAATTGTGCTTAAAATGCTTGAATATTGCTTGTTTTGTCTTTCTTATTGTGTAGGTACGGATAAAGCAAAAATCACAAGAAAACCGGTCAAACCGGCAAAAACACAGAACAGGGACCGGAAGATAAGAGCACAAAAAAGGCTGGAAAGTTTTCTACAAATAGGTTCAAAAAGTCAACATTGGTCAAACTTGTCAAACACAAAGACAAAAATCCCAATAATTCCAAAATCAGCCCTCAGTGTAAATATTTTGCATTTAATAGTCCCTAAACCTAACGGTGTTAGACTCTTTTTATTTTAGATGTTAACATCTGTTAATTACCCTTTACCCTTTATAATAAAACCCAAGACCACATCCCAAGTCAATAGGCCCAAAATACCCTGGTCAAAAACCCCGTGGTATACGTTTATAAGTTTTAAAAAAAGGCGCGAGGTTTATGGTTTTTACTGTTCATCCATCGTTTTCCATTTAACATGGGTCAAATCAACGGCAAATGATTAATTAAACAACGTTGGCAAGCTAATTCAAGGGGTAAGGTAGCACCTTGGCAGAGGTTTTTATACGTCACCAAGCACTCTTATTGGTGGAGACACAAGAAAGAATGACACGGTGGATGGAAAGAAGCCAAGGAGAAAATAAAGTTATACACGTGAGTTACTCACAAAAGACGCACAACTGTCACAATACGGATTGCCACGCTGGCAATCCGTGTGAGCTTGAAATTGATCTAACGGCCAAGAGTAGTTCTCCAATCATTGAAGGAATGTACGGACAAGATTGGAAGGAGCATGCAGAGACCTAAGGAGCCTAGAAGATTCTCATGGTGGCTATAAAAGGACTCCCTTACCTTCACACAAGATATATTTTTAGCTATCTTCGAAATTCTTTTTCCCTGCATTTTTTAGAGTTAAAAAGCTTTTGTAATTTTTAAGTTTAAATGTAATTTTCTTTTTTTAAACATTTGTTATTTCCATTTATCAAGTCTTGTAATCCGTTTTAAACATTAATAAAATCATAAGTTTAGTTTTCATCCTTGTTTTTTACTTATATGCTATTTACTATAATCAAATGTTATTGCTATGTTTCCTAAAACTTACTTATAAGCTCTCTACAAGCTCTGTGAGTCTCTAAGCTCAAATTGAGCTCTAATAAGCCACCTAATCTACTTAAATCTAAAAACCGGCTTAAATACCTTTGCTTATGGACTTTGGACTTTTGGAAGATGAGCTTAAAATGGAAGAGCTCATAAGGACTTTTACTGGCTTATTTACAATAAGCCAGAGCTGTAGACAAGCTCTTTGAGCAAATTAAGCTTTTGTTTAGCTAAAGCTCTTTGTAAGTTCCTCATTTTCTATTTCTGTCTTTAATTCCGAGTTTGAGATTTGCTTATTATGCTTATTTGTTGCTTACTTGTGTTTATATTTGTGTTACTTTGCTTATTAAACTAGTTTAATTGTATGTTTTTTTTAGTTTAAATCATAGCTTTTAGTAAGTTTGTCTTAAAAATCATAAAAACTAAAAAAATAATTAGCATAACTAGTAGAGTATTGTTTCTGGCTTATTGTATGCTTAGGATTGCTTATTAGTGTGTTTAAAGTGTTTCATTATTTCTAAAGTTTCATTTGACTTGATCTGCTTTTCTTAAGCGATATAATGAGTGTTATGATTTTTAAGAGGGTGTTTGGCACAGCAGTACTAACCACAAGTTAGTACTGCTTTTGCCCTTTGTGGTCTTTGATATTTGTTTTAAATCTCTCATTTAAGTCAGTTTAAGTTAGGATTATAAGTTAGGTTAGGTTAATAAAGTTTTCATAGGTTAGATTCAATTAGGTTCAAATCTGTCATCTCATTTTGCATTTGTAGTTTAAAATAATTTTTAGTGTTTATCATGTCCTAATATGCTTGTAGTTTGCAGTTTTTATAAGTATAACATTAGAATTGTTGCCTGCAGTTTAAGGTTTTATAGTTTGTTTCATAGTTGTAACTGCATCAGTCAATAAAAGAAGGAATTAGTCATTTCTCTAGTTGGTTTTTAGTAGGTTTTAGTATTCTTGGATTTGGTTTTTTAGACAACAATTAGTTTTAGGTTATTAATCAACTTTTTCAATTTGCTTTTTCAAATTAATCTCATTTGCTAATCTGAATTTAAGCTGCAAATTGGCCTTTTGTCTTTTTCAAATCCAAAGCAAACTCAGTACATGTTGAGCTTGCTGTCTGTTTTCATAAGTTCTTCTCAATAAGCTTTTGTTTTCAAAAGACTTTTCAAAAAGCAGTTTCAAATAGCCTTTTAGTTAAGCTTTAAGAATTTAAGATTCCATGCTTGAAGTGTTATACGGTGGCTTTGTTTTCATTAGTGTAGCTTATTTTAGCTTTTGAGTCTTAAAAAAATAGTAGTTAGTAGCTTCTGTCAGTTTTTGTTAAGCATTTCTAGCTTATTTTCCTTTTCTAAAAAGTTGTCTTCACAAAAGTTATTTGTTCATAGCTTATCTTCAACTTTTCTTTTATAAGTTTTCAAAAATAAAAAAAATAGCAAAAACACTTGCCTGGGACTCCGAACACCTATCGGACCGTTGGGGCCACACAAGCCCATTGCCTTAACCATTGTGCTTCAATAGCTCATCCGTGAGCTATTCTTCCCATTTAATCTTTATACACGTCTTTGTAAACATTTGTTAATAAGCTTGTTTTAGTTTATTGTCGTAGCTTATTCAATTAAGCTGCGTATTATCAAAACTTATTTTCCTAGGTTCTAATTTCGTTTTAAGCTTTTTTCCTGTATTTTTTTAGAATTTTTTAATTAGTTTAGTGTTTTTAAACATTTATTTTTATTAAAAACTTTAAAAAATCATAAAAAATAGAAAAATAATCAAAAAATTTATTATAAAAATCTTTTTTATAAAATCTTCTTTATCATAAAGTTTATAGGAAATTTAGTTTTGCTTTCGTAAGGTCTAATTTGCAAAATTTCGTTTTTTAAAGAACGAGATTTGTTCCCATTCTCGTTTTTCGTGTTTTAAGGCTCATTTTAAATCCGTTTTTGTTCTAGTTTTCTTTAAACTTACTTTTTAGTCAATTAGAGTTCATTAATTTTTTTTTTAAGTTAGGTTTATTTTTTTAAAATTGGGGTTTGAACCTCGTTTAGGGGTTCAGTTTTGCGTTTTTAGTTAAAATTTGGTTTCCCGTTATTTGTCCTCGTGCTTAATTGTTATAATTTATTTATTTTAATATTTAAAAAAGTAGATAATCAAATCAACCTTTGTTTCCAATTCAAATCATTGTCCGAACATCAAACGTGGTTTCAATTTCACAAGTCGTTGGGGGATAACGACCCGGCAATCATACTTCTCGGTTTATACGTATTATATTTATATATTGTGTGAAGATTTTCCTTTTTTACCTTGGTTCCTCAAGGGAAAATTTGGTAATTTTCCATCATATTATATATTTGATAATTTACGTGTGTAAGATTCAACGAATCAGTCCCAATAGCTAATCTAACAACATTGGATGCATAAACAACACTAGAACCTATTGGAGAACGATCAGAGACATAACATTCCGGTTGTGAATCATGCCGAAAAATCCTTGGAAACGAATAGCAAAATGGAGCATTTCCTACCCATTTATCGAGCCAAAACCGAGTGGTTGAACCATTTTCGATCTTTCTTTTGAAGAGTGAGTGAAGGTTGATTCCATACATGTCTAAGTTGTCATACAATTTTGCAATTTGATACCAATGACCCGCTTTATTCCTAATAAAAGGTAAGTTTGGAGGTACACTTGTGAAACATGATACTCGAACTGATCAATTTCACCAAACGAGCATTACTTTCACAATGGGAATCTCTCCATTCATTTAGCAGCATGCCAAGGTTAACTTACTCTTAGGCTCCTGATACCAAGCCCACCTTGATCAAGAGGAGAGACTACTTTATCCCATGTAGTCCAAGCTATCTTGTTAGAATCCGATGCACCACCCCAAAAGAATTTCCTTCTTACCATTTCAAGTTTGCTATACCATTTTGGGGCTTTCGAATCGCGTTTGAGAAAGTAATATATACCAAGGCTTCCAAGAATGGATTTAGTAAGAGTGAGGCGACAACCAAAGGAAAGAGCCTTTGCTTTCAAACTTGAAAGGCACTTCTGGAAACGTTCTAAAAAGAGTGTTACCAATTAGCACTTCTAGACATGTTAGGCCCTATAGGAGGCTAAGTTATGTTCAAGGGAGTTGGGAAGGTTGACAACCAATAGATATAGCAACGGAGTTCAACTCTTGATTATTAATCCCAATGCTAAAGATTTTGCTTTTATTAAAATTTACTTGAGGCCGGAAGAATGGTGGAAGTATGTGAGGATTCTTGACAAGTTCTTTATGTTTGGTTTAGACCATTCTCCCATGACAAGGGCATCATCCGCAAATTGAAGGTGGAAAGCATCAACCTTGTCTTTTCTAACTTCAATACCTCAAAAGAGTTGTTTATTTTTTTTTTTGCTTTATGTTAAAGAACAATATTGAGAGCTTCTAATGCTAAAATAAAGAGGAGGGGGGAAAGAGGGTCACCTTGACGAAGACATTTTTCCATCTTAAATTCCGGGGCTGGAGAGCCATTGATCAAAACTGAGGCGAAGGCCGAACCCAAGCATGTATGAATCCAATTCCTCCATTTTACACTAAAGCCCATTTGAATTATGATACAATTCAAGAAAGACCAATTTAATGTATCAAAATCTTTTTCAAAGTTCACTTTAAGGATGAATAATTACCTTTTATAAAGCTTTGCCCAAGAGATGATTTCGTCAACCCTTAAAGGGCCATCAATAATTTGTCGTCCTTTAACAAAAGCCATTTGAACCTCCCCCACAACCGATGAAATGACTCTAGATAATCTATTAGCCAAGATTTTAGCGATTTATCTTATATTGACAACCTATTTAAAATAGGTAGCTAATTATAAATCGTTTTTGGTGTCGGTTAAAGGATCATTAACTTTGTAACAGTTTGATTAACAGAAGAGTTACAACCTCATGGTATGAAGGATGAAGTTTCAAATTCTTTGACATAGGAAATGATATCACCTTTAAAGACGTCCCAATGCTTCTTGAATAGCTTGAAGGTGAATCCATCCGGACCGGGGGATTTTTCACCACCACAAGACCAAACCGCGTCCTTTATTTCTTGAATAGTAAAAGGTTGATCAAGAAAAATGACATCTTCAAAAGAGACCGCTAAAAGGTGATACTTGTGAGGTCTCGACGACACATTTCCTTGATACTCTTACTTATAAGCGTTAAATATATGATTTTTAATTAAATTCGGTTCCGTTACCCAAAACCCTTGAATGCTTAAACCATTAATTCTTGATCGATTTCTATTTCTATTACTTCTATTGTATCGTCGTAAGTTTCTCAATATTTATGCTTGTTGATGTGTATGTTTTGTCCTCCATCGATGATGTGCTAGGTACGATTCTAAAAAGCCAAGCCGCGAAGCCATAGAGTACGATGTCTATTGTCTTTTTATTTTATTTTTTGTTGTTGTTGTTGTTTCGTTTTTCCTGGTGTCAAAAAGGAATAGAATAATCGACGTGCAATCCAAGTTTGGCATAATGTATATTGTTGTAATCTCCAGTGTTCTCGTTCAAAAACTTACTACCGAATATAACACATATAGAAAGTGGTAGTTCCTATGTGGTAGAATGTAAAATTGTTGATGTGCAAATAATGTCACAAATGAAATTAGTCGGCTCTTGTTTTATTAAAAATGCACTTTGAATGCTAAAAGTCGCCTAATATCTTTAAGCATTGTTGTGTGTTTAGTTTAAATGTTATTGATGTAAAAATGTCACATAGAGAGGTTTGTGTCTGCCTACTTGGGCAGCTAGAAAAAAAATGATATCTCAAAAGGTTAATATCGTTGCTTAATTGGTTAGCTTGAAATGATATGATCATTGTCACCACCTACATCGGATCAATCATGAGTTCTTAGCTCAATCGGGTAGTCCGTGTTGTATGTGACGATGATCGATCATTTGGCGCTTAACGACCATGAATTTGTCCATTTCCAGGCTGTAAGCCACCATTGGGCATATCAGTAAATTAATTTCTTTTTCCGAATGCAATGGTTTTAATTGTAAGGGTTTTGCTAACTCTTGTCTATCTGCGGCCATGGGTTAGTCTGTTTATAAAAGGAATATTTTAATTCATTTAATGTGAATTTAATGCATTTTCTGGTTAATTATAGTAATTTACAAGTTCATTTAATGTGTATTTAATGCATTTTCTGGTAAATTAGAAAAGTTTATGTGTATTAACTACACCTTAAACTCTGGCTTCTTTAGTGGACGGAGTTCTAGAAAAACCTTAAATTTGTACTAATTATAGTTTAAAAACAATCTAGACATTTTTATCAAAACAAACAGTTTTATTTGATTTAGATTTCTTAATTACTTATTCAGATTAAAATGAAAATTAGATTCAGACATTCTACCGAATATTCAGATTCAAATATGTGAATCAGATTTAGATTAAGAGCTTCTTAATAAACAAACAACACCATAATCACGGGATCTAACAAGCAGTCGTTTGAACTGTAGTATAGAAGTTTATATCTAGAGCTTCTTTAAGTGTACATTCTTTCATAAAGTTTTTATAGTCAATCTATTACAACGGAGATTTATTTGTCTGCTTGAAAAATAACTTCTATACTATGGCGGTTTTATAAAAGGGAAATTCTAAAACCACTAATGTAATTCAGTGTGCTCTTTAATACTATATATGGTATATGTGAAATATCTTATAATTTCTATTTCTGTCCACCTATTGTCTATTTGTTGGGACCTACATACTACTTGTGGTTTGTGTTTTCCCTAGTATATGTATTCTCTTTAATACTATATATGGTATATGAAATATCTTATAATTTCTATTTCTGTCCATCTATTGTTTGTTTGTTGGGCCTACATACTTGTGGATGTGTTTTCCCGAGTATATATGTATTGTCGTTTTGTCTGTGCGGAAATCAGGCATCCACCAGTGATCTTTTCTCTAATATCTCCACCAAGTGACTTGGTAATACTTCAGATTTATTTAATTTAACAATAATATAACCACGAAACCAATATAACTTTTCATTCCAAAATCAAAATCCCGTAACCCGTTCTATCTTCACCAACTACATATTAAGCAAACTTACAAAACCCACATAACATCAAGATGGAATGAAAAGAAGATTGCATAAAAGTTATGGTAAGGACCATATCATAAACCCCAACAATTATATAAGCATGCCTTGATGATTTTGAGTATTGATTTGTTTCATAATTTATATTGCACGATCATACAAACCCGATTTTGCAATTAGTAACAGTAATTCAACTATACAACTTTGTTGTAGTAAGTTAAACATGCCCCACTAGCTAATACAATAATTAGTTTATAACAATATGAATGTGAATATAAAATTTAAATATTGAATTACGGTGATGAGATAAAGTGTTTTGGACCTAAACCATCGCATGCAGCCATGCACTATTAATGTTTGTAGAAAATTATATGGGTGAAGCTCAAAATGAACAAAATATTTTATAAACGTACTTTAGTAATTTCTATCGTAACATACTTTTGAATTGTCGTCTCATAATTTTCGGCAGCCCTAAACAATAACAACAAAAATGCTCTATTACACTTATTAAACTTAAAGTTAAAATTATATATAACTTAAATTATTATAGCCATATATTCTTTTGGGGATAAGGATTTCAACTGATAAAATTTTTATTAATGTCTAAAAAACGATCAGTTACAACGGATGTGGGCGATATCTCACATTTCAGCCGTTACATAAGCGAACGCTAATATAACATAGCACAAGTACTCCAAAAGTGGATACAATTATAATAGTGTACCATTGACTCAAATACATCAAAATGTATCTTTTTATTCTTCCAGGACCACGAGCCGTGATATCCAAATCATCACAAATAGCCTGTAGGTTTTCAGACATATCATGACTTTCATAAAGATCATCATCGTAAGGGTTGTAATCATCATCCTGTTTTGTTGTCCTTTCATTATTCTAACAAGCTATTAATACCATATCCACTATCAGCGCCATGTTTTAACCCTTTGTTGGTAATAGTGTTATCTATTTATTTTTATGTTATTGTGTTTTTACTTTGAGACTAATGACCTTATACAAGTTTTTGCTTCCTGACGGGTTAGGTGGTGCGGAGTTCACACTAGTTAAAGGTAGCTTGATACCACTGGGACAAAGATGCGTGGGGTCAAGCAGGCAGATCCCAAATAATAAACGATTTTTACTAATTGGTATGAACAGTTTTCCCGCCAAAATCACCAATTGTCGCGTCTTTTACCAACCAACAAAATGGTTTGGTGTATAACGAATAATAACCGAATTTGCCGGTTATGAATGGTAAACAAACTTGGCTCATTTGCAGAACTAACAACACATAATCTCTAAGGTTTTTTGATTATTTCTTGTTCCTTCGAATACAATTGCTAATCTGTCTTATTTACGATTAAGGATTTCGTGAACCGAATGGCCATATTTTTATGGTCGAAATACTTTAATCTGAAAGTGATTACACGATTTAAATTGATATCCATATTATAAACCATTCACACACCAGATAAAATTCCTACAAATATTAAAGTATTTCCTGGTTTTAATCATGGGAGAGACTGTTAAGGATATGACTGCGAAATTTAGGAAGTTAGATAAGTTTGAAGAATATGATTTCAGGCGCTGGCAAAAGAAGTTACACTTTCTTCTCACCACGTTGAAAGTTGTATATGTGTTGAGTACCCCATTGCCTGAATTTATGGACGATGAGACGCTGGAGTAGTTAAGGAGAAGATACAATTGGGATAATGAAGATTACATCTATCGCGGACACATCTTGAACGGTATGTCGGATGCCTTATTTGATGTATACCAAAACGTGGGTTCGGCAAAGGAGTTATGGGACCAACTTGAATCAAATTACATGATAGGAGATGCTTCTAGTAAGAAGTTTTTTGTTACTAATTATAATTATTACAAGCAAGATGAATTTGATTCAAAGTCTGTTGATAAAAACAATATCATGAACGCCTTTCAAATTTTGGGACATTTTACACAAACAATTTGAATATAAGATGAATTTCATTTTTTGGTAATCTAGTATCATTGACAAAACTTCTCACCCTTAATGGAAGGATTTTTTTTTAAACACAGTTTAAACACAAAACATGGCAGTGGAGTTGTCATTTTACAACTGGGGAAGTCGCTTTCGTATAGAGAATCTCTAAGACGAAAGAATAAGTTGCCAAAGGAATAGGGCAAAGAAATTGGTGGTTCTTCTTCGGTTAACATAATAGAAGATGGTAAGAACAAGAACAACAAAAAAATACTAAGGAAAGAAAAGGAAGAATGATGGTGACAACGATGGATCCAACTAAAATTATAAACTGACTTGTTGGAAGTGTGGCAAAACATGCCACTTCAAAAAGGATATTATCGTGTTAAAACGAACATATGGTGGAAACTCTTTTGCGTTCGGTGTAAGGAACAAGGATCTAAGGATCCTAATTCATCACGAATTTTGACTTTGATGTAATTACCTTTTAATCAATATGTGTCACATATTTATGAAATATGTTATGTACAAGATGATGCATTTGCTTGGTGGATTGACTCGGGTGCCACTTGTCATGCATGTAAGGATAGTTGCTGGTTTCATAATTTTCATTCTATGCAAGATGGATCAGTTCTTCATATGGGTGACGAGTCAACCAAACCAATACTTGGTCGTGGAAATGTTGTTTTAGAATTCAGTTCTGGAAAAACTATTACTTTAGTTAATGTTGTGTATGTACCGGGGCTTAGGAAAAACCTTATGTCCGGTCCCGTGTTAAATAAGTGTGTTTATAAGCAAGTGTATGAATCTGATAAGTATAACTTATCAACACGTGGTGTATTTGTTGGTTTCAGTTACTATAATAATGGCATGTTTATGTTAA
>BQNB010147458.1:0-14372 GCA_026074375.1 Tanacetum coccineum
AATAGAAACTTTCTAAAAGTAGTAATTTTTGGATGAACGCCAAGACTTAACGAAAAACTTTGTAATTTTATTTAGTCATTCTTTATTAAACAAACTAAAGCACAAACACATATGGATGTCTTTTCTCTTGAACGCGTGTCGTACAAGTTCGATTAACTTTCATTTACCTAAGACGCGTTGATTATCGATTCACCACTTGCTTAAGGTGAGTTCATAGCCTTACGTTCTACTGATTTTCAAATGCTTTATACTTTAGGGTGAGAAACATTGTTTGCTTTTAAAATTGGACACAAGTTCTTAACGTGAGTTTTACATGTTTATGTGTTGCCTAAGTTTTGCTACAAACTGCTATTGCCCGAACTATCATGAACCGTTAGTCACCTATAGCCAATTGGATTGGTTAAGTGAGCGTAAATGCGTAAATAGATCTATTGGGACTAATTATCCCTATCTGCTTTGGTTTCACTTAACGAAGAACAAACGGATATATGTCATGTCGATGTGCATTGTGGTGGTCTTTGGTTTGGGACACCAGTTAAGTGCAGGAATACTATGTGGCATGATATGATATGCCCTGTTATTATTAGCATCGGTGTCATGAGATTAGCGTAACAGTAAATACATTTTATGTGATGTTGTATCTGTTATAGTAGTCGCATACGTTTTGAAATCTTATGGTCCACTCTTGTATTAACTTAAACCTATGAATTCACCAACTTTATATTGATGTTTTAAACATGTTTTCTTAGTGCTTAGCTTGGCTTGATTCTTGATGCTAATTGGAGTCTATGTGCTATGTGACTTCGCCGATTTCAAGACTTGTCTATTTATATACTCGGTGTCATTGTCAAACTTTGTTATGCTTCCGCTACATTTAACTTTCATATGATCGGTTGTAAAACTTAAATTAACTTTCTTTATGCAACGAGTACAACTTTTTCAAATGTCCATGATTAGTGATCGTTCTTTATCGCTTTATGTTCGGATTGTTATGACGTCACGCCCTCGGACACCTATTCCATCCAGGCCCCATCTGGGGGTGTGACAGATTGGTAATCAGAGCCAAGGTTATAGAGAATTAGGTAGTTATACTAGGTCTGGTCTATAATAGTATGTGATTACACGGAATTACAATAGTTTAGTTAAAGCGTGACACGTAGGGACTAATAATGACTAGTTAAGATAGTTATGTGTCACTAGGACTATAAATACCCCCTCCATACTTCCATGGAGGGGTGAGGATTCATTTTGTATCATAAGTATGTGTTGTTTCTCTCTCTAGAAAACACACATCTTTCCCTCTCTACCTTTCTCTCTTTACATTTCATAACCGATATTGGATTTTACATATACTAAATCCGAACAACTACAAAAGGATGATGGTTGTCCTCATTTTGCACAGCTAAAACACATCGAGCATTGTCATCACCGTACTCGCCTATTTCAGTTAGTTCTCATTAAGTCACAATCGTCGTGGCCGCCATCACCGTCAACATCATCATAACCATCCGTCTCAATGGTACATGGAACTTTGAATTTTTTTTCCTCAATTCCTTTAGTTGCAACTAGTTTGTTGCTGAAAGCCCTAAACAAAATGTCACAACCCGTAAATTTCCGATCAATATTTTAGCCATTTTTGTTTGGTAATTTGGTATGTGCTTAAATACACATACCTTTATCCTAATATAACGAGCAAAAAAGACCAATAATGACCAAAAATACATAAAAAATACATTGTATATGTGTATTTCGTAAATTGTGTCTTGCAGGTATGGATATGTCACAAAAAAACAAAAAACGAAGCAAAACGGACAAAGCCGAGCACGAGAATGGAAAGAGCGTGAGAAATCGAGGTCGAAGGAGTATACATCCTTAATGGGCCAACCCGTACCCATTTTAATTGGTCGGGTCAGCCCATTATGATTCATACTAAACCTTAAATCTAACAATAAAAACAAGTCCTAATCCATTAACCCTTTTATCCCACTTTAGCCCAAAGTTATACCACCGAGCCCAAGTCAAGCCCAATCCCAACCCGGTCAAAGGTCATGTTACAAATACCAGGGTCAAAATCAATCGGTCATATTTACTGTGCTTCTTCCCCCTTTTCCCTCCTTTTCATACGCAGGTAAAACCTCCCTTTCACTCTTCACACACACGCTCTCCTTTGCTTCTAGAACACCTAACACCTCTGACAATCAATTTAGCCACGCTGGCAATCCCCAGTTCTCACATTGGTTGAAGATGCGTGGCACATGATCCAAGGGCTACAATTGATGGATTAAGAGGCGGTTTAACAATTAAAGGCTAGGATTTGAGGCTTCAAGGACGCTCCTCCTTCTGGATCCTTCTGCTTAGCACTATAAATATAGGAGGTCTCACACAAATCCCCAATCAATCAAATCAGCAAAAAAATCATCATCAATCACACTCATCAAAAATCAACAAAAACTCAATCATCACCTCAAACAAAAACAAATGAACAGCAAAACAAACATCAAATCGAAAACAAAAAACAAAAAATCAATCACAAACAAAATCAAAAAAACCCACAAAGTGAAGGGATATCTAGCTTATTGTTTTATTTAGTATCTTATTGTAGTTTTTAGCTTATTATCATTACTGTATTTTCTTTTCAAAGCCTTGTAACTCTTTCATTATTAATAAAATTGCAGTTTCATTTTTAAATCTTGTATCTTGAATTCTATTTTACTTATTATGCAAATTTAGCTTAAAAATGCATTTAGAAGTTACTTAATAATCAAATAAGCTCTATAAGCTCTTTGGTACTTCATAAGCTAGCTTCCATTTTGTTAAGCCTTCAAAAGCTAAACTGAATTAGTTTTTACCTTAAATCTCCCTCAGTTTAACTTTTGGAAGATAAGCCAAACAAGGATGGGCTTATGGACCTTACCAGCTTGTTTCCAACAAGCTGAAGCTTGTAGATTAAGCTCTAAAGAGCATTATAAGTCCTTGTTTTGAGCAAAGGACAAAGTAACCTCATATACATTTATAGCATAAAACTGTTTATAAGCTTATTTCTACACTTTATTATTGCTTACTAGTGCTTGCTTCTGCTTATTTTATCTTATTATTGCTTAATAGTGTCAGCTTATAGTTTAGAAATCATTAGATCTAGTTTTTATATAAAACAGTTTTAGAAAAGCCAAAAATATGCTTATTGTTCTAGCTTATTGATTAGTGCTTATTTGTGGTTGAATATTGCTTAAAGTTCTTCATATACTTAGATCTTAATCTGTTTTAAGTTTTATTGCTTTTATAAATCTGTTTTTAAGCTAAAAATGGTTTTCTTAAAACTTAAGGGGTGTTTGGCACTAGCAGTACTAACTTGAGTTAGTACTGCTGGTTTGATCTTTACCTTTTAATCAATTTTGTTAAGCCTAAATTAAGCTTAAAAATCAGTTTATTGGAGCTCTTAAAGTTTAAAACTCAAGTTTAAGGTTAAATCTATGAATGATTTGAATCTGTGGTGCTCTTGCTTTATAATTCAGCTTATTTGATTAGATCTTCATAAGTGGCTTGTAGGTGTTAATTTCATGCTTCTTTATGTTCATTATGCAGTAGAATAAAATTAGTTTTAGAATTGCATTTGTCATTTGAGTTTTAGTCAAAATCTATCTAAGTGTCTAAGTACCCATTTCAAAGTTTAAAATCCAGTTTTCATAGCAAATTTTAGGTTAGATTAAGTATGTTTAAGGATCTAAAAATGATAGAATAAGCTCATTATGTGTCAAGCTTAATCTGTTTTTACTTTTTGAGTTTTAAAAACAACTTATTCTAGCTTAAATTTAGGGCTACAAATAGCCATTTAGCTTAAAAAGTAAAAATCAAAAGTCATGTTTGCAGTCTGTTTTAAGTTGAATTTTTAGCTTATTATATGTTTAATTTGGTTTAATTCCAGTTTGTATTGGCTTATTGAGTCAAGTTCTTAATCTGTTTTTAGCTTTTAGTCTTTTTCTTTGCTTATTGAGTCTTATTTTTAAGTTGCAAAAGTGTCAAAAAGCCAAAAATAATAGTTAAGTCTGTCATTTTCAATTGTTAATATATAGCTAATATTCTAAAATTTAATTTTCAAAAATAAAATACACCTGTGAACTATGTATATCAATTTAAATCTGATTTGAGTTTTCAACTTATTTCAAGTGCTTAATTGTTCTTAAAGTTAGCTTAAACTTTGGTCTTAGTCTTTTAAATCTGTTTTTAAGGTCTGCTGTCTCAATAGCTTTTTAATGATTTTCAGCTTAATTCATTTGCTTATTTATAGTCTTAGTGCTTATTAGGTTTAGATTTAAGTCTGTTTTTGCTTATTTTCTTTTTCTTTTAGCTTATTAAGTCCAAAAAGCCAAAACAGTTTTAGCTTAAAAACCACTAAACTTGATAAGCTAAACTGTCAACTTATAAGTAGTTTTTCTAGCTTATTTTTTAGATTTGTCAAAAAGCTCTTCATTAAAGTTTTTCATTTTTGCTTATTTTATAGCTTTTTCAAAAGAAAAAAAATGTTTTATAAAAAAGAAAGGTCACAGGGGTCGAACCTGTGACCTCTCCTTCACAACACACACACACTACCACTGCGCCCTTGGGACTTTTTCATAAACACTTTGCACCCTTTAAATCTTATAGTCATTTTCAGTTTTAGCTTATACGACTTATTTCGCTTATTTACAGCTTATTAGGTTTAGCTTATTTTCCCATTTTATTTTTCTTACATTAGTAATACTTTAAAGCATTTTTAGTAATTTTTCCAGATTTTTATAAATTAGTTTAGTAATTTTAATTAATTTTCTAGATTAAAATAGTTTTTAATTCATAAAAAATTAAATAAAAGTCAAAAAAATATAATTCTTTTTTTTAAAATTATTTTTAATCATTTAGGACTTTTAGATTTTAAATTTGCATTTTTAGGGATTAAATTTGATTTATTTGCTTAATTAGTCGCGTTTTAGAATTTCCGTTAACGTATTCGTGCTTAATCTTTAATTGCTTTAATTGTTTGCTTGCCTTTAATTGCTTTTGTGTTTCATTAGTAGAAATAGAATCCAAAATCAAAACTTTGAAATTATTCAAATCCTGCATCACGAATTTTAAACAATTTTTCAATTCACACGCTTCGTCGGAATAAACGACTCGGGAAAGATTGTTCATCACTTTTCCTAAAGTGATTTTTATTTCTTTACGGGATACTTCTCTTATTATTTGGTATTTGGTATTCTAGTTATATATATTATATATACTATTAAACCCGAATCAAGTTTTTGGCGCCGTTGCCGGAGATGTTGTGAAACGAATATCGGGTTGAAGTTTGAAGATTTGTGTTTTGAAGACCCTTCCTCGTGAAGTTATCGTTTTAATATTTTCTTTTATATAAAAATAAAAATACAAAAATATTTAATTTTCTCGATTTATTTTCGAAAATTTAATTAGAAAAATCAAAAATAACATTTCCTAAAGTATTTCAAGATACACAAAAAAAGAAAAACAACAAAAACAGACCGTTGTGTCACATGTGAAAATAATCGCTCCCCTTTAGATTACAAACTTAAGAGAGGTTTAAGAGGGTTGATCCTACAACTTCGACCCGAAAGAGAAAGTATTTTAAAAACCTCGCGCTTCGTACACCCGCTCCTCCGCTTCTTTGTGCGTTTTCTAGAGAGCTACCGTACACTTGTTTGATTATCGGTTACAAAAATATTTTTCTTTTTATTTCTCTTATTTTATTTTTAGTACATGCGCACCCGCTCTTCATCGCATTTAATTGCCAAATCTTCCACGACTCCAAAACGTCGTAATCGTAGACGTTCCAAGCAAAGAGTCGAACCGTTTCTCTTGAAGAGAACTCCTGTAGATACGATGGCCGATCAACGTACTATGGCGGAATTACTCCAAGCACCCACCGAGGGTTACGGAGATGCTATCGTTATTCCCGCTATTCTCGCGAAGAATTTTGAGCTTAAACATGTGTCCTTCAAAATCTTAGAACTGACTTCGAAACAATTTTATCGATATTGAGAAATAAGATCCAATGCTCACATTCTTGGTATTAACAAGATTACTTTTTCCACGATTAAGTATAAAGATGTGCTACTTCTTCGATAAGCTATGCTTTTTCCATTTTCTATCAAGGGGGCAGCCCGGATTGGCTCGAAAAAGAACCCCCTCGTTTCTATTCTTACTTGGGAAAAAAAAAGACCTGTTTTCCAATTTTATTAACCAATTCTTTTCCATCCTTCCAAAACTAAAAATCTCGAAATAAAACCACAAATTTTCAACAAAAAGTTTGAGGAAACATTTTTAGTGAGGCTTGGACATTTCAAGGAGCTTCCCTTCGAGCATGTGCCCACATCACGATTTTACGGAATTACATAAACTTGATACTTTCTACAATGCTTTAAACCCAACCGATCAAGATTCTTTTAATGCCGCCGGTGGTAATCTTTTGACTAAAACTCCTCGAGATGCTTTGACAATTATTGAAAACAAATAGAAAGTTCGCAATTCACGAAACAAACCGGTTGTTTCCAAAGTGAGTGCAAATACTTCTTCTACCACGGCATGTCCATCGGAGATGGCCGCTCTTACTGATGTCGTTAATGCTATGTTTCGTCATGTTAAGACCTCATCTCCAGAGACCGTTAAAGCAATTTTTGAAAGTTGTGTGACTTGTGGTGGACCGCATCCCTACTATGACTGTCTTGCCACCGATGGCAACACTTTCAATGCTTCTACAGCCGCAGCAACCTATAATCGAACAAAAAAAAAAAAAAGTAATCCAAGAAAATCGTCCATCAAGGAGACCCAAATTATCGTCTAGCAATAACATGGGAACCTACATATACCTGGTTTTCCTCTCGTGCAAAATAATCAAAACCGTTTCAATCAAAATCATGGGTACAATCAGAACCGAGGAAATAATTTCAATCAAAGTAACCAGAATTATCAAGCACCACCTCAAGTTGGACCTTCAAACGATCTCTCAAACTACATGAAGACAAAGGTACGTTAATATGAAGAGTTAATTCAAAATCTAATAAGCAAATGAGGATGCATTAAAAAAAGAGATGATACTACTTTGAGTAGTGCAAAAAATCGTTCAAGAATGAGTTAAGGAATGAGTTAACGAATGATATTAAGAACATGATGAGTAGTTTTTTTCAAATGAATATCGCTTCTTCTTCGGGTTCGGGTTCACTTCCTAGCAACACCGTTGCTAACCCGAGAGGTGATTTGAAAGCAATCACCACCCGAAGTGGTATTTCTTATGATGGACCTCTAATTCCACCTCCTTTCTCTCCTCTTCCCAAGGTGGTAGAACGGGAACCCGAGGTGACAAAGGATACGGTGCAACCGAGTACCGAAACATCCACATCCGGAAGTCTAAATTTCAAGCTCCAATTGATGACCTAAGCCTAAACCATTTATACCTTATCCTTCAAGAGCTAACAAACAGAAGCTCCGTGAAAAAGATGATAATCTAGCTTTGAAATTTGTTGAAATTTGTTCAGATAATTACCATTTCGAGCTCATTTCGCGGATGGCACTTGTAAACATATGCCGAAATTTGCTTCAATGTTTAAAAGTCTCCTTAATAACAAAGAAAAATTGTTTGACTTAGCTAAAACACCGGTGAATGAGAATTGTTCGGCGGTTATCCTAAAAAAGTTGCCCGAAAAACTTGGAGACCCCGGCAAGTTTCTTATTCCATGTGATTTTCCGGAGATAGTTGAATGCTTAGCCTTGGCCGATCTTGGTGCAAGCATCAACTTGATGCCTCTTTCCATATGGAAGAAGCTCTCACTCCCCGAACTTACTCCTACTCGAATGATTCTTGAACTTGCAGACCAATCGACTACTAGTCCATCCGGTATTGCCGAAGATGTCTATGTTAAAGTGGAAAGATATCCCATTTTCCCGGCGACTCGTAGTCGTTGATTATGTTGTTGATCCTCGGGTTCCCTTAATTCTTGGGAGACCCTTTTTGAGGACGGCACGTGCTTTGATTGATGTTTACGGTGAAGAATTAACTCTCCGAGTTGATGATGAAGCCATAACCTTTAAAGTTGGTCAAACTTCGAGATACTCCTACAATGATGCTGAATCGGTTAATCGAATCGATGTCATCGACGTTTCATGTGAGGAGTATGCTCAAGAAGTTCTCGGATTTTTGGATAGTTCTACGAGTGGCAATCCCACTCCGTCTTTAGATCCTATCCTTTCTACTTCTTTCCCCTCTCTCACTCCTTTTGAGGGAGGTGACTTCATTTTAGAAGAAATCGAAGCTTGTCTTACAAATGATTCAATTCCACCAGGAATTGATGATGCCGACTTTGATCCGGAGGGAGACCTTCTTCTACTCGAGAAGTTATTAAATGATGATCCATCATCTCCTCTCCCTCTGAAAGAACTTCATTTTGAGGAAATTAAAACGATTAAATCTTCTATTGATGATCCTCCGGAGCTTGAGCTCAAGGATTTACCGTCTCATCTTGAATACGCGTTTTTAAAAGGAACCGATAAATTACCCGTCATAATTTCTAAAGAATTAAAAGATGAAGAAAAAGCCGCCCTTTTAAAGGTTCTTAAGTCACACAAACGGGCCATCGCATGGAAAATTTCCGACATTAAGGGTATCGACCCTAGTTTTTGTACTCACAAGATCCTAATAGAAGACGACTTCAAACATGCGGTTCAACATCAAAGAAGGGTGAATCCAAAAATTCATGAGGTTATCAAAAAGGAAGTTATCAAACTCCTTGATGCCAGATTGATTTACCCTATCTCTGATAGTCTGTGGGTGAGTCTCGTTCATTGTGTGCCTAAGAAGGGTGGCATGACCGTAGTTGAAAATGAAGATAATGAGTTGATTCCTACAAGACTAGTTACCGGATGGCGTGTTTGTATAGATTGCCGAAAGCTTAATGATAGCGACTCGTAAACTACACATTTCCCTTACCTTTTCATGGACAAATGCTAGAACATTTAGCAGGAACGAAATACAATTTCTTTTAGATGGATTTTATGGATATTTTCAAATTCTAATTGACCCGCAAGACCAAGAAAAGACCACCTTCACTTGCCCTTATGGGATGTTTGCCTACCGACGTATGCCTTTTGGTTTATGTAATGCTCCGGGCATGTTCCAAAGGTGCATGATGGCCATTTTCCATGACATGATCGAGGAAACAATGGAGGTCTTCATGGACGATTTCTCGGTCTTCGGGGATTCTTTCTCGTCATGCCTCTCCCATTTAGACAAAAAATGCGCACAAATGGTCGAAGACACAATTAGTTCTAAATTGGGAGAAATGCCATTTTATGGTAAAAGAAGGCATTGTTCTAGGACATACGATTTTAAAGTCTGAGATTGAGGTTGACAAAGCTAAAGTTGATGTTATAGCTAAACTCCCTCATTCGACTTCCGTCAAAGGTGTTCGAAGTTTTTTAGGTCACGTCGGGTTCTATCGTCGATTTATCCAAGATTTTTCTAAAATCGCCCGGCCGATGATCCATCTTCTAGAAAAAGAAACCTCGTTTATTTTCTCGACAGAATGTATTAAAGCGTTTAATATACTTAAGAAGAAGTTAACCGAAGCTCCAATTTTAGTTGCCCCCGATTGGGACCTACCGTTTGAAATTATGTGTGATGCTAGTGATTACGCGGTAGGTGCAGTCTTGGGGCAACGTAAGACCAAACATTTTCAGCCTATACACTATGCTAGTAAGACCATGACGGATGCTCAAGCACATTACACCACTACGGAAAAAGAGTTATTAGCCGTGGTGTATGCTTTCGAGAAATTCCGGCCTTACTTAGTCTTGTCAAAGACCATAGTGTATACGGACCACTCGGCTCTCAAATATCTTCTTGCCAAGCAAGATGCTAAGCCGAGATTGCTCCGGTGGATTCTCCTACTCTAAGAATTTGATGTCATTATTCGTGATAAAAAAGGAGCAGAGAATCTCGCGGCCGACCACTTATCAAGACTTGAAAATCCCCACCAAGATGTTCTCGAGAACAAGGAAATTACCGAAACATTTCCTCTCGAGACACTTGGTATGGTTACCTTTCGTGGTGATGATAGTACCCCATGGTTTGCCGATTTTGCAAATTACCATGCGGGGAATTTTGTGATTAAAGGGATGTCGTCCCAACAAAAGAACAAGTTTTTCAAGGATGTTAAGCACTACTTTTGGGACGACCCCTATTTGTTCAAAATTTGTGCGGATCAAGTGATCCGGCGGTGTGTTTACGGCCAAGAAGCTGTTGATATCCTCACAGCTTGCCATAATGGGCCCACCGGGGGACATTATGGTGCCAACTACACCGCCAAGAAAGTTTTTGACTCAGGATTTTATTGGCCGACTATTTACCGAGATGCCCATGACTTGGTCACCCGTTGTGACGCTTGTCAACGTCAGGGAAAAATCTCACAACGAGATGAAATGCCTCAAAACGCAATTCAAGTTTGTGAGATTTTTGACGTTTGGGGCATCGACTTCATGGGCCCGTTCCCGTCTTCACGAGGGAACAAGTATATACTCGTGGCCGTCGATTATTTGTCAAAATGGGTTGAAGCGAAAGCGCTCCCCACCAATGACGCCCGAGTTGTTTGCAAAATTTTAAAATCTCTCTTCGCCCGATTTGGGACCCCTCGTGCTATCATTAGTGATCGCGGTACCCATTTTTGCAATGACCAGTTTGCAAAGGTCATGCTTAAATACGGAGTTACTCATCGTCTCTCCACCGCGTATCACCCACAAACAAGTGGGCAAGTTGAGGTTTTAAATCGTGGTTTGAAACCGTGCTTAAATACGGAGTTACTCACCGTCTCTCCACCGCGTATCACCCACAAACAAGTGGGCAAGTTGGAGATCCAGGACAACCATCGATGGTATGTCCCCTCCAAAATTTCCCCATGGACCAATGAATTCAAGGACGAGTCAAGCTTAGTGACTCATTAATAAACAAACGCTTTGTGGGTGGCAACCCATGCTTATCCTAAAATAATAATAGTAGTAACGAATAAATGTGTTGTGAGGAGGCTCGCCTCTTCCTTTCTCGTGTTTTGTGGTTTTTGTTGTATGTCCAGGATCGGCCCAGATTATGAAGCCTCTCATGCTCGTAGTTTTGTCCTTCGTTCACTCGAGCTTCAATCCTTAACATGATTATGGGAATCTAATATCCAATCTTATCAACTAAAGTTTATCTTTAAGCACACTTAATAAACGGATTTAGATTTACGTAAAGACCCTTTTTAAAACATTGAGGACAATGTTTAATTCTAGTATGGGGGGATCTATCGATTTGATTGTGCCTGCAGTCATTGTTTTCACGTAATCCAGTTTTTACCACCAAAATACCAAAAAAAATGAAAAAAATTAAAAATGTTCAAAAATAAAATAAGTGTTTTATCATAATGTTGACTTTCCTGCTGGGTAGAATAAGAATAAATTTTGATTCGATCGAGCGTGTTGAGCTCTAGCTTGTCCCTTAACTTTTAGACTAAGCATGCGCGAATCTTTTTATTAAGATTTTAAATTTGCGAAGAACGAGAAATGAAAGAGTTAATTATGAGTTAGATGCTAAACAAGGATTAGTTGGAAATCTTAAGAGCTCATAAGTGTAGTTTGTAGCTTTTCTCTCCCATAAGCTTCTAACCGGACTAATAACGTGCTCTCTTCGAAAATTAAACTTATATCAATGATTTTTGAAGTATGGTCGATATCAATAATTTTAGTCTTAGTTCAAATTTATACTTAAATTTTCTAAAAAGAAATTTTCTCTATATCATGGTAATATAAAGTGTTAAAAAAATGAAAAATGAGGTAATAATAATAATAAAAACTGTGGGCTAATAAAAGTTTACTGCATCTTGCCGGCTCACAACCGATGTTGCAGTCTTCTAAATAAGGCACATAGTAATTATCCGAGACTGATAAAAGTTTGCTGCATCTTGCCGGCTCACAACCGATGTTGCAGCCTTCTAAAAGGTCGAGGATTTCCTTAGTTTAAAGGATGTATAATTATATTAAGTGTAATATATTTGATTTAATAAATATAGGGAAAATCTTTTTTTCTTAAATTTAAATATGCTTTTGAACTAAGACTGTTTCGTTTTAAGTTGTGTTTTTATGTATAAATAGGAAATCTAAGGGTTTTGAAACCGAAGGCCCGTGAGTCTCGATACTAGTCTCTGTGGGGTACAAAAGCCTGGTCACTTAGCCGCAAGGTTTGGATGTGCCAAGACAAAAGTCGCTACATGGGATGATCTTGCCTTCAAACTTATTACTTTTGGGTGGAACGTGAAGCATAGAAATTTTGCAAAACGTTTGATATATAGTTGAATTTCAAAATATGCACATTCATATAAGATATAATAATTGTCGGGAGCGAAAAGTATCACAAGGTATAAGTATGAGTAGTGTTAGCATCTTAGCTTATATATAACGGTGATTTCGTTTTTAAGCTTAGTTTGGGACGGGTGAAAAGTCAGGAACGATGAATTTATCCTTTTTTGGGCATTTTAGGATTAAAATGCTTCTTGTTCTGTGACCCTAAAAGTTATAAAAATAACGAAAGTCCAAACATGTTAGTTAGTTGCTTAAAAAGAAAAGTACAAAAAAAATAAGAAAAAGGGAAAAATACAAAAATATGTGTGGTAATAAGTGTGAATGTTTAAAAATGGTCAAAACGGGGCTTTTCAAAACTAATGATTCTTTAATTCTCCTTGATGAACACTTAGCTACTTTTCGAGGTAAATAGTCGAGGGGGATTGAGATTCTTGGTTTTCTAAAGTGTTTACTTATGGCATTACGTGAGGACACGACAATAGTTTTGTATGGGGGATTTTGGTATGTGCTTAATTACACATACCTTTTACCTAATTAAACGTGCTAAAATGACCAATAATGGCCAGAAACGGATATAAAATGCCAAATATATGTGTGTTTTGCTTTGTATACAATGCAGGTAACGGATATTCGCTAAAGGACAAAAACTAAGCCAAAACAAACAAAACCGAGCACGAGATTAGAAAGAGCGTAAAAAGTTAAAGTCAAAGTCAAAAAGTCAAAGTCAAAGTCAAAGCCAAAAAGTCAAAGTCAAAGACGAAGCCAAAACCGAAGAAATACTTAATGGGTCAAACCGTATCCATCTAATGGCCCGGGTCAGCCCATTAAGGTATTTATACTAAGGCTTAATAAGCCTTAAACATTTTTGGGCCCAAAACCAAATCTGGCCCAAATTTGCCAATCCCTAAAGACTTAACATCCCATTAACCAAGTCCAAACAATACATCCCTTTCACCCTTACATCGTTAGTCCTCAAGGACTAACATTGTTAGTCCAATAGGACTAACGGTGCAAATACTTAACAGAGACAAGGCAAACACCCGTTATACCAAATCAAACAATAAAACAATACACCCTTCTTTCCCGCCATTATAACTATTCCTGTGTCTTTTTCACTCGACCTCTACACCCTACAACAAAACAACAAAACCCCTCAACCCCACTTCATAAACATCCAAATCCACCTTGGCAATCCTCTCAAACCTCATTCGTCAACAGATTGAAGACCCAAATCAAAGGTTGTGATCAATGGACTTGGAGAACAAGAAAGATGAATGGCTATGATTGATTCTTAAAGCTCCTCACATAAGAAGCACACCTCTGAGCTTACTTACAGAAGTAGCACACAATGAAGAGGACCCAAGACTTGGTTATCTCTATAAATAGGATTCTTGTAAGCCTGTGAGGCATCTAGTTTTAGTTAGTCTTTCAGCTTATATTTAAGTTTGTTTTAGCTTATTGTACTTTTATTAAAAGCTTTGTACTGTTTTTAAGTTTCATGAAAATTTAAGTTTTTATGTTAAATCTTGTTTTTAAGTTAATGCATTTTATGTTTTAAAAACATTTGATAAGCTCACATAAGCTCTTTTTTTATTTCACTTAAGCTGTTTTACTTAAGCATTATAAGTTTTTTAATAACTTATAGTGTTTAAGTCTTTTTCACTCAAAAATCACTAAAAAAAGCTATATGGATGATAAGCCAAACCTGGAAGGGCTTATGGGTTTTACCAGCTTATCTTTGATAAGCTGAAGCTTGTAGACAAAGCTCTTAAAAGCTTATTTGCCCTTGTTTAGAGCAAAAGGGCTTTGTAAGTCTCTTATTTTCATTTTTTAGCTTAAAACTGCTTATTGCTTATTTACTGCTTATTGTTGCTTATTATTGTTGTTTATTGCTTATTCATGCTTGTTTATTGCTTAAATGTCACTTACTTGTGTTTTTATATAAAACTGCCATTTTTTTGCTTAAAACTGCTTATATCTTTTGCTTATTGTTAAATGCTTATTAG
>BQNB010147459.1:0-11451 GCA_026074375.1 Tanacetum coccineum
TTTTGAGTATTATAGGTATTAATGGGTATTTGTTGAAGTGTATGTGGGTTTATGGTTTGCCATGCATGCAAATGTGTTGTTTTATTGCGTTACGTAGACGTTTCACGTAACCAATAAAAATAAAAAGCGTAAAGTTATAAATTATCATTCTAATAACTTTATAACACTTACTTGACGTAAAAATTTAGTTGTTTGATGCTTGTTTACGTTAAATGCTCATTTTTAGTTTACGCGATTTAGCTTAACAGTAAAAATTAAAAGCGAACGCGTAAAAGCCTAAAAATAAATAATAGAATAATTGAAGTCGTAAATGACTGATAAGTGTTAAATTGTATACATAAAATACCCAGGATTTCGCCAATAAAAGCCAAAAAAATATGCCAAAAGATGGAAATATGTGTGCTTTTGTGTCTCAATGTGCAGGAAAGGATATCAAAGTCAAAAAGAGAAAAAACGAGCAAAAACCGACAAGAAACGGAAAAGACAAGTGATCAAGAGACAAGTACAAGAGAAAGATATCAAAGCCGGATCAGCCCGACACAAGGAAAAAGTCAAATTAAGTCAAAGGAGGTCAAAGTCATGAAAAGTCAAGTCAAAGTTTGAATTGAAATGATCATTATACCCTTTGAAGTGGATACAAAATTACCAAAAAGCCCATTTCTTGTTTTTAAAACTACAAGGGCCATATATGTCAATTCTGGAAGTCATTTTGATACTATACTTTGAAGAAAGAAACAGAGGGACTACTTGTGCAATATCCCCAAACTTTCAAACCAAACGCGGGATACATTTTCCTCCTAACAACCTTATAACGGTTTTTCCCGCCAAAACCCGAACAAACCCAACTTTCCCAAATCCCTTCTCCCGTTTCTTCCAACTCCACCCCACCTCGTATTTACAATCTCCACGTCATTTTTATGATGTGGCAGCCTCCAATTGGTGCGAACACATCATCATATATCATCAACGACCAAGATTCAAATAAAAGAGATCCAACGGCTAGGAATGATGAGAGTTTTCATCTTCTCATCATCTTTTCCTATAAATAAGAGCTTAATATTCAGTTTTAGAGAGAGTTAGTTAGTTAGTTCAATTTTCTTTGTAATTTTCTCTTTTTAGCTTACATGTACTGTTCATATTTTCGAATTAAGCTTTTAAATCTTTCAAATCAATTGTACTTCTTGTTTCATATCTTGTACTAGTCTTTCTTAAGCAATAAAACTAATTGAGTTGTGTTTGTGTTTAAGTTTTCAAGAAATAAGCCAGTTTTAGCTAATAAGCTTGAAATAAGCTCAATTTAGCTTATTGAGTTTTCTTAAGTTCACAAATTGTTCAAATGTTGTTAAAAGCTTTCTAAATACTGTATTTGTCTACTTTAGTTCAACTATGTTCATTTGAGTTCAAGTTGATTGAATTTGGAAGCAATGAGGAGTAATAAGCTCATTTCAGCTTATTGAGCTTAAGCTCAGGTTTTAGAGGCTAAGGTAGCCATTAGGATTGTGTTTAAAGGTCACTCACTCAACAAGAGTGACTTAGAGTTCAGAGACTACAAGCTTAAAACTGTTCAATCTTGCTTAGTTAGTTTAAAGATGCAAATGTTTAAAGCTGATTGTAGTTAGAACTCATTTAGATCTCATGTGTTAAATTCTGTCATTTAGTAGATTAAGCCTAGCTGAGTAACTAGCTTATTTCTTTTAATAAGCTGTAGATTTTAGTGCTTAAATAGCTTAATTAGATTAGTTAAAGTTAGAGTAAATATAAGGATTTAGCAGATTTAGTTTTAAAATAAATTTTAAGTCAAATTTAGTTGAGACAGTTTATGTTAAGTAGTGTTTGGGATAAGGTATTTTTGACTTTAAAAGTCAACAAGAGACTATCAAAACACTTTATATAGATGAGAATTTCAGAGTTTTCAAGTTTAAAAGAGGAATTGAAAGTTAGTTTGTAGAATTTCAAAATTTAAAGCTTAAAAAGTTATAGCTAGCACCAGGACAGTTTAAAGGTTTAAGTAGTTTTAAATTTAAGTCACTCACAGTATTTTAGTGATAAATTTAGGTTAGTGTAAACTTAGATACACTTAGTGAGTTAGTTCATGAGTTCTAAGTTTAGAGTTTAGGCCTGCACTTAAGCTTTTACCAAGTTCATCAGCATAAGTAGTAGTAACTCAGTTACTACTGCTGTTGCTCATCATTTTTTTAGTTGTCTTTTAGCTCTTATAATTAGGAGATAGAACTTAGTATTAAGCATTCTAGTAGTATTCCATTAGCTATATAAAATTCATCTTTTAAGTTTCATTTTTAAGCTTTAGACTAGCTTTAATGTTCTTGCAAAAGTGGTATAGCAGCAGCTGAGATTTCTTGCTTATTTTCTTTTGGATTCCTATTTTTTAGTTGTTATTTCCAAAATCCTTTTATCTAGGTTTACTCTAATAACATATTAGGCTAATTTCAAATTCTAGTTTTCTAGAAATTTGATTTGCTCTATTAGCTTATTATCAATGCTTAATATCAGTAATCAAGCTATAACTTTCACTTTTTTAATAGCAAATTTTCTCTTTCTATTTCATTTAGCTTATTACTTTTTAGAAATCCCTAGTACACATTATAAGCTTCATATAGCTTCTTTTGGTTCTTATTTTCATTGAGTAATAAGCTAGAAATAAGCCAAAGTTGAGTAAAGCTAAAATTTCAAAGGAAAGCCTTAGTTTCTGTAACACAGTTTAAAAAGTTAAATTTCTAGCTTATTCAGTA
The DNA here is from genome assembly GCA_026074375.1 of Tanacetum coccineum. Classification (NCBI taxonomy): domain Eukaryota; kingdom Viridiplantae; phylum Streptophyta; class Magnoliopsida; order Asterales; family Asteraceae; genus Tanacetum; species Tanacetum coccineum. Next base: position 2,751 of record BQNB010147459.1, read on the forward strand.
GTTAAAAGTTCAAAGTGCTTTTGTTAAAGTTGTAATAGATAAGCTCAGGTTTAACTTTGAAGTTTTAAGTTTTAGCTGATTTTCATTTTTTAGATAAGCCAAAAATAAGCTAAATCGTAGGGTCTGTTTGGTACTTTTTCGATAGTTAAAGGTGTTCTGTTTTCACTATGGTGTAAATTTCCATTACTTACCCCGCCTACCCTTTATTTTCATTTGTTACACTTTCTACCCTGTCTTTTCGGTTTAATAAAATAGTTTTTATATTTTTAATATTAGTTTAATAAAATTATGGTTTAGGATTTAATAAGCAAAATTAGGGTTCAATTGATTTGTAAAAATTGGGCATTTTCATACCATTAAATTTCTGCACCTTTTTAGTAGTTAAAATCATTTTTCTTTATTTTTCAAATTGAATTTGTATTTTCTAGAAATTAAAATAGGTTTTTAGTAATTTCTTTTTCTTAAGAAATTCATAGAAAATAGAAAAATAGTTGGAAAAATCTAATTCTTTTTGTAAAAATTTTCTTTTTCATTCTAGTATTTTTGAAAAATAGAAATAGAATTTTAGTGTTAAATCTTAGAAAAAGTTTAATTTTAGTTAATTCATTTTTCTTTAAAAATTCATAGAAAATTCAAAAATAGCTAAAAAATTCTATTTCTTTTTCCTAAAATTTTCTCTTTAATTTTGTGAATTTTAGGTATAAAGTTTGTAAGTATTAGTGCTTTAGATTTTAAATTCTAGTTTTAGCTCACATTTTTAATTCACGTTTGTTGATTTTTCGTATTAGTTAAACGTTTTTAATTCTTTAATCGTTTTTATAGTTTAATTGTGCTATTATTTTCGTAGTGTAATTCAAAATTCAAAAATCCCTTAACCATTCTTGACTCGAATCCGAATTATTCCTGAATTTTAATTCACGACTTCGTTGGGATACGACCCGAGAAGAAAATACTTCCCGGTTAAAAATATACGTATTGTGTTTTCTTAAGTGAGATTTTATCTTTTTATTTTCTCTTGTTTGAGAAGTAATTTGGAAAGAATTGTTACGGGATTTATACTATACATATATAAATTTGACTAGTGCTTACACACGTTACCAATGACCTGAAAATGTGAAATGTTACAGCATGGATTACGGGGAAGTATGTTTCATTCATATATTAACTTCAGGGTAAGTTTGTGCTTATTTGGTTTTGTCATTATCAACTAGGGGAAGATTGTTGGGAAATATATTTTGAGCTGATACGACAAAACAATGAATGAAAAGGAAACAAGAGGGACTTATATGACAATTCAATAATTCTACAAAAGATGGAAGATTTTGAAGATTCTTGAAAATAATTATATTTGTTTGAAAGATTTACTTGTTTTCTTTATACTTATCATTTGTAAACCTAATATCTCTATTATATAAAGAGATATAGGTCGTATTGTTTTGGATGTGTCAAGATGTAAACATCCAAAAAAGTGTGTGTGTGTGTCTAGGCGTGTTCTACACAATGTTGACGCCTAGGTTTGGTTGGTTTAGCCTCAAGGATCTTTGATTCCTTGTTATAGTTTAGATAACACGTTCTACCATTGATCAAGGTAGAATTGGGGCTTGTAGTAGTCATGTATCATAGAAGATAATGATAAAAAACCTTGTTAGAGTAACTCTGATTCTGTGTTATTATTCCGCTGTGCAAATTTATTAATCATTGTTATTCATGATCCTAGATGAGAACTAATCATTCTCGAGCTATAAACGATCTAAGGAGTTATTTTAGACTTCACATAATTTACTTAACCCACGCTAGACATGATATTTCATATTATGTACACTGTTTAAGCCAATACATGCATGCTCCATTGAAATATCACTTTGATATGGCTTTAAAAGTTCTTAAGCATCCGAAATTAGCACTATGTCTTGGTGTGGAGTTTATAAAGAAAAAAAGTATGTTTGATGTTGTTGCCTACTCTGATTCAGACTGGGCAAAGTGTCCGATTACTAGAAAATCAGTTTTTAGGTATTATGTATCTGTGAATGGGAATTTGGTTTCTTGGAAAATCAAGAAACAAGCTACTCTGTCTAAATCTTCAGCTGAGGCTGAATATAGGGCAATGGCTTCTGTTACTTATGAAGTTATGTGGATTGTTAAAATTCTAAAGGATTTTAATATTGACATTTTGATTCCTGCAAGTTTGTTTTGTGATAACAAGTCTGCAATTTAGATTGAAGCTAATCTTGTTATGCATGAAAAAACCAAGCACTTTGATATTGATGTGCATTTGGTTAGGGAAAAGATTGCTTCTGGGTTGATTAAAACTATTAAGGTGGAGTCAAAGTATCATGTGGTTGATATCTTGACTAAAGCTTTTGGTACTTTTCAACATTCTTTTTTGATAAAAAACTGGGTTTGCTGAAAATGTTTGCTTCGTAAGATTGAGGAAAGGTGTTGAAAGTTATGAGTTATTTTGCAATCTTATGAAGCTTCAGGGGGCTAATTGAAACTTTTGTATACTAATTTTTATTTTCAGCTGTGTTTGTAGCTTTGGTTATTTTGCAAGGATTGAAGTGTAATATCTCCTTATATAAGGAAAAGATGAGTGCTAGGGTTTCATTATCACAACTGAATATTTCACCTACATCTCTCTCGTTTTCATATCAAGTTTCTAGTCTGGTTTTAGTTTTGATATTTGATCATCTTGATCAAGATTCTCTAGTTGTTTAGATTGTCATAAGCGAAGGTGTTGTAAGCGAGTGTAACCTGTATTGTTTCAGATAACATCCGTGTTGGGGATCGGATTATCATTCTCTTTGTATTTTGTTGGCAAGCACTGAGTTGAGGACTTGTCTTCTATAGCTGTAGAAATAAAAGAATCATTAAGAGATGGTTGGTTGAGTGATTTATATGTTTTGGTGCCATATTAACAAAGTCACACGTTACAACTATGAACATGTCCTCGTTATTCGCTTGTTATGAGAAATAATGTTCATACATGTACTTAAGTCAATAACAAATTATATGTCATAATATATTTTTGATAAAAATAAGTAACAATCAGGTTTCGTTGAGTTAAACAACATAATGTAACTATGCGTTTCAAGGTAAAAAGAGTACGTTCTAGTAAACGTTAGAAAAAGATAATGATGAAACTTATTTTGGGTGCAAATTTATTACGGTTTACCAAACCGTGCTCATGTGGTCGCTGGGATATTAGTAACCAGACTATAATATACAGGGTATAAAGTGTTAGAATATATTGACTAATTAATATTCACATGCAACAGAAAGTTTTTAAACTTTAAATCCCTAAAATATAATTCGCTGGTTTTATAGCAAGGTGCATGGAATAAAATCATAAATACAAAGCTAGAAAGCGAAAGGGGCAACCAGAAAAATGAAGTGATCGAAAGAACCTAGTATATATATCGAAGCTTGCTCTTTCTATTATATGTGGTGCTACGTAGCCACTTTATTATGGGATTTCCCACCAAAATAATAATCATTATTTTAGTTATTCACATTTTTATATAATTAATAAATATCTTAAATAAGTTTGATAAATACCTTTTTGATAAATATTTTTAGCGACGACATTGGAGTGGACCCCACGTTGTTCAAGTTTTTGTGTTGAATATTCACGAGCCCCACCAATCGTCGCTAAACGCGTTGACCGGTCGTCGTCAAGACGTTTAGCGAGAACCAATGGCAACAACCTGGCATCGACATGTCGTCGCCGATGTATGTAGCGACGACATGCGTTGTACCAAAAAGTTGAAGTTGTTGTTATGCATAGTGCAATAACGGTAACGTGAAAAGTCTTCATTGATTTACCCTAATTTCAATACCCCTCCTATAGTTTATTTAGGTTAATTTAGCTACTCAACCGATTTAAATCTTAGTTTCCGTTTAATGTCGTATCTAAACAATTTATAATGCATGTTTGACCCTCTACTTTTCAATATTTTTTTAAATTTCTGTATATATAGATCTTAATATGTATCATTAAGTTATGCATCAACAACTACACATATTAACTGATGAACACATGTAATTAATGTAATCTTTAAAACACTCTTTTAATAAAAAGTATCAATAATAAAACAAAACAAGCCGCTAAACACTCTCTTTAAAACACTCTTTTAAAATTTCAGGACAAACTTTTTTTTACATATTGTATAAACTTATGAAACACAAAAAATAACAAATTCTTATATCTCAAGAGTTCTCAAGCTCCAAAATAACAAATCTACCTCCAAAAAACATGGTTTCTTATGTTCGGACTTTTAAAATAAGAAAAAAAAAGTTAGAAGTGATCTCAATCTCCATCCGACCGGAGGAAACCTTTGCACGCCTCCATTACCTTTTGGGAGGCCTACTCCCCATGGAAACTGTCTAGCTGAGACTGTCTATAAGAGCATATTAACCCTTTTCTTTTCTCTTTTAAAAGGATCCGTTGGAAATAATTGTCATATAGTAAATAAAATACTAATAGAAAGCCATTATTCATCGTAAATTTCAATTACAATGTACCCCTCATCGTAACGTTCAAATACCTTGTTAGTTACAATTATAACGCGCAGTTTACATCCAATAGAAAAAAAATTCATCATAAAGAACATCTTACCGATGCAAGTATTCCTCCCTTTTATATATATCATTTCTTGTCCTACTAAGCATTACAATAATTGGTACGTACTATCGATCACACACGTACAATATTCGTATTCCTTTATAACTATTTTTCTTTGTTACACCCTTCTTCATATCTATTTATCTATATAAGTAGAATATAATATAGTTTAAAGAAGACTAAACCATTATAATATGATATGATGTGCCTGCATGCGTTCAATATGCATTTGTAACGTCATCTGCATGCATGCATGCCATGGACTTATATCTTATCTCCGTCGTCCGCCAGATCCACTTTCGCGTTGACAGTTAAAATAAACAGCGGCTACCGGAGATCCGAGGTTGTAGAGCTCTGCAAAGTCTTTGGTGTTGAAGTTCTGGCGCCATCCTGGGGCGTATACAGTTTGTCGACCCATTTGCCGGAATAGAACAAAAACCATGCGATGAATTCCCATTGATGGTCTTGGGCTCTCATAGCACACGATTTCTTGACCTACAACCAAATTTTAAGATTGAATTAGACATGCTCAAAATCACTAGATTCTGACACCTGTTTGTTTTCTCAGGACGTGGGCAATTTTTTGTCAACTTCTTAACATTGTACTAATTGTTATGAGAAATAATGTTCATACATGTACTTAAGTCTTTAAAAAATTATAAATGAAATCTTTAAGGGGCAATATAATTACCGGCACACTGTCATTTATCAAAAACAACAATATAAGCTACACACATAAAAGTGTAAATATGTATAAACTTACGTGAAAAATATCGTAAATTTTCGAAATTGAAAAAAATCGAAAATTTTAGATTTTTAAGAAAAAATCGAAAATTTTAGATATTTTTGAAAAATATCGCAAATTTTCGAAATTGAAAAAAAATCTAAAATTTTAGATTTTTTAAGGAAATTTGCGATATTTCCTAAAAAAATCTAAAATTTTAGATTTTTTTTTTCAACTTCGCAAAATTGTCAAAAATTGCGATTTTTATGGGTATTTTAGCTTTTTGAGAAAATAATTAGGTATTTTGTGAAATGGAGTTGAAAAAATGGGTATTTTTGTGATTATTTAAATCTTTAAAGGTGAATCAGATAAGCAAAACATAGATATTTGTTTGGTCATGATCTTTTTCCTTTTGCTTTTGGGAAGAAAGTATTCTTGAATGAGTGAACAGGGTGATGCTAAATCCTGTGCATTGCATGTTGCCAATATATAGGTTTCACTTCACGTAGACAAGCAACCATAGTTACTAGTAGGTACCACGAGGGACAAAACCAGAGAGTGTACCGCAGGGTCTCGGGACACTCGTGAATTTTATCGATATAGTGTTAATTTTTGAAAAAAACATTGATTTTTCCAAAATGCATATTAAATGCACCCGGTCTATTGAAATGTATTTCTAATGTTACGGTCCAAAAATTTATATGCAACTGGTCATATTTGATCCTGGTTCCGTTCTTTTACCACAATTGAAATGCAGTGACATATATATAAGTCATAAAATATATAATTTTGATAAAACTAATTATAAGTAAAACTTACCAAACCGTGATCCTGTGGTCGCTGGGATATCAGTAACCAGCCTATGTATATGGTTTACAGGGAATAAATTGTTAGAAAAAGCAAAACATTTTAACCAATCAGAACCAACATATAAATATTACGTAACTGTTACTATCATTAAGAATATAATATTCACAACAGACTAAAGTTTTGAAACTTTAAATCACTAAAATATAACTGGCTGCTTTTATAGCATCATGGAATAATTATAAAGCTAGAAAGCGAAAGGTGCAACCAGAAAAATGATTGACCAATGGGATGAAAATAAAAACGGGCAGTTTCATCGTATATAAAGAACATCTTACCAATGCAAGTATTCCTTTAAGTTAGGGTCACTTGGACTCGGAGCATCAGGATCCACCATCACCTGAAACAGCAATAATAATAATGCAACTAAAGTCGCTTAATGATTGTTTTGACGAGTGATCGATCTCTGACGAAAAGAACGAGAGAAAGCAAACGTACCAGTGTGTGAAAAGCGCGCAGATCGTCACCTCCAATATCAACTCTCGGTTGGTTCACAACTTGAGAGGGTTTTCGCTCACACCCGTTGCTAACTTCCCTATCATTATAGGAGACAGAGAGGTTGATGGACTTGGTGAAACTATCAAGAACATCGCCTATTACACGTCCAACGACCAATGGATCCCTGTCCCTCGGCATTATGGGAATTCTGGACAATTGAGTTTGTTTCTTGTTGGTTCATGTACTTGTTTCAATAATCGTGTTGGTATTTATAGGGGTTCTTGGAGTTGGAACTCATAGCATGTGGCACCACGTACGCACAAACATATTCTCTTTGAAATCAACTTGATGAGTAGTATTCTCAAATGAACAATCGACCAGTGGCCAAGACAGAGTGATAGAGGGGTCAAATCATTGCTATGTCTCTCCATACATGGTAACCATGGAATCTTCAAGTACGTATGCATGCCATCACAACAGGAATGTAATTCTAAGATTAGCATTTTAGTACCATAGTGAACCTTTCACAAAGATACTAGAAAAACTTTTAACCTTGTCACATGGGTATGCCGGGAAAACCAAATACAAAAAAAAAAACCTTTACCAAACATGTAAAAAAAAGTAACTTACAAAAAAAACACCGCTTTAAAGGGTTAGTTTCACCGGGTAAGCATAAAAACCGAAAAATCAAACCGAAAACAGAAACCGGAGTACATCGTCATTTGTAGTACTGGTAGATAAAGGTTCAATTGTAATAAATTCCAGGGTCACTGTTGCTGCAAGTGGAGTTGAAAAAGAGAGATCGGGAAGGCTTATTACAACCATTTTGAATCAAGTGGTGCATGAGGCTTTAGCGTTTAAGTCCACATAGGACAAGAGGTGGGAAGAGAGGACGGCTCTATTATTGTACTCAGGTATCTCTGCAATACTGTTGGCTATGTTGCTACGTTTTATAGGTACACAAGTTTGCATTCAAATATTTTTTCTTCTCATAATCAAGAAAACAACTTGCTAGTATATAAACTTAAAAGAGTTTTTGACCCGCGCCTAATCTGTGAATCTGCATTCTTGATCTGGATTCATATTTAATAAACTTTAAAGAGTTATTGACTCGTGTCTTGTGTATTAGTGATAGCAAATTGTTCTTGTTTTTTACAGGGTATAACATCCTTCGAGGAGTTGGATTATGGTGGTAGGCTAAACACTGAAACCTCATAACCTACTATGTTCTAGTTAATTATTTGCCCCTTGCTTCTTTTTACGTTTCCCTAATTTAACTTCTGGTGTGTCTCAGGTTGAAATACTTTTTAAAGATGAAGCTACTAAAGAGAAGGGTGAACGCGCTAGAATTGTAAGTCTTCTTATATTCTGTCCACATATGCTTATCATGTCGTTTATATCACTACTTCCTGTTATTGTTTGAATCTCACATTATTTGTTTATGGCGATAGCTGACTTGGTGAAGACGACCTTAGGGCCCAAAGGAATGGGTAGTGTTTTTATCGCATATTTGCGGTGCTTAAAGATAGGGAATTAAAGTTAGTTTACGAGTTCCTTATAAATGGGTCTCTATGATTTTTTGCATCTCTGAGATGAATACAGCAAGCCATTCAATATGGAATATCCGTGTCAAGATTGCTTTAGGGACAGCACATGCATTGGAGTAAGTTAAAATTCGCTACCTTTATCTTATCACTTGATAATATAAAGTAGCACATGCACATGCAGGCACAGTCATTAGCGCCCGTGATTTGTAGTTGATACAGGTGTTAAAAGTAGCGTAGGAAAAAAAATAAACGGACTTTTGTTGGCTTGTTAATTGTGCCTCTGAGATATCTTTCTTGGCTCCATATTGGTACTCAATACTAGTTTGTGTATGTTGACATAATTTCTGTGATCGTAGATGACGTTTATGGTGATATATTTTGCACATGCAGGTTCTTATTAACTGCAGGAATAATAAGAAGTTTTTAAGTCATGTTAGGGCGTTTGATCGACACAGCAACATGGTAGAGAGATGTGGACTCAGGTTGGTAACCACAATTAAGTTG
>BQNB010147460.1:5751-16435 GCA_026074375.1 Tanacetum coccineum
CATTATCAATTGTAAAGGTAATTCCAGTAACATACTCGAGCCAAACTAGAAATCCGCTGCAAGAATAAGAACCCTTTTTTATAATCATTTTTCGAAGAATCATAAAGAAAAAAAACTCATCTCTACAAATTAATACCTCCTTCCCACAACTTCAAGCTTTATGAATCTTGTTTTCTCCCACATCACTCTATATGTCCTCGGGTCATTTAATTTTTCAAAACCCCCCAAAATAAGCAAACTTCAAGGCAAACACATTAAAAAAATTAACAACCATCTTAACCCTAAGTAAATGAAAACTTTTATAAAGAAAACTAAAAATTTATAAAAGAAAGAAACAACCTTACTTTTTTGGAAGATCAACATCGTGAATATCATGTTGATGAAGCGGTGCCGCCGCGGATTATCAGTCAAGTAAACAGGTCGGTGACTAAGAAGCGGTGAAGAACTGTGTGAAAGTTTCAAGAAGAAACGAAAATAATCGAGAGAAAACGAAGAAAAAAAGATCACATAATGGTCTAGACCAAACAAGCTCACAGGAGCCCAACACCAAAATGACATAAAGTAGCGTCGTATTTGTAATGGCTTTTAGTATATATCTTAATGTATTTGTACAAAAAGAAAAAGGAATTGAACATGGCTTTTATGCGTATCACATGTCATATTTTTTATTCATCTATAAATTAAAATCGAACTTATCAACTTTTACATTAGTTAAAAACATTACCAGAAATATCCCCATCTTGTAATTGCAGCTAATTCTTTTATGTAAGAGATATGCTAGAACCACAAATATGTTACAAAACAAAATCCACAAAGTGAGGTGTCATGATTATTTTTGGCTTGAAGTATAAGATAATTTGAAAAGATAGAGAGAGAATACCACATATTAAGATGCCACATCATTTTGTGAATTTTATTTTGTATAAATTATGTGGTTGTAGTATAGCTCTTTGTGTAAATATTACAAGGTTGACCAGCTGAGTTTCCATGTCACATTTAATTTCCACATATATTTCATGTGAACTATTTGTATTAGTTTTTTTAACCATGGGTATGGTAGGACCCAGAGATAAAAAATGATTGGTATAGTGTTAGGTTCAAGAAAAGTGTTTGTTATTATATGAATTGGTCTTTGTATAGTTTAGTTTAGTTTTATAGTTTTATTAGTAATTATAATGTAATAAAGTCTATCTTGGTCAAAGTTAAGTAAAGTTGACCAAGGTTTACCTAAAGATAGGAATAAATATAAATACATTTTTATTTTCCCTTTGAAATGAAAATTTAGAAAATGATGAAAAATACTTTCTAGCTCCTCTCTTCTATTATAACACTTTCGTATGATTACTACTATGCAAACATGACATATAACAAGTGATATCTATCGCCAGGAGAGATCTAGTGTATGTTTAGTGAATCAAATCGAGCTTAATCGTGAGAATTTTCTATCAATAAGGTTTCGTATCGATGAACAGTAGGTTTCGTAAGGATTAGATTTATGATTTGATGAGTTTTTGATCTTAAAACGCAGAATAATAGCTTTTGTAATCATCAAATTGTAGGTTTAATATCTAGATTACGAAAAATAAGTGTTTTAGATTGAATTTGATCGAAAAATATAGATTTGATAGCTTTCGTAAGCAAGAAATAGGTTTCGATAACTGTTTTTAGAAACAACTTTCGTATTTTAGTTTTGAACTTTCGTATCAAAGTTTTGGTTTCGTGACTGTCATACGTAAGTGATTTCTTAGCTTTCGTAATATAGTTAAACTTTTGTAACACTAAATTAGCTTTTGTAACATAGAATTTTATCAATTTGAAAAAGATAACATTGATATTATCACTTTAAAATGCTTAAAATCAGATTGATAGATTTTTAGTAGGTTTCGTAGCTAAGAATTTACAAAAGTAAGACATTTCTTGGTTTTTGCGAAAGTAGAGGTAATTTGGGATTTACGAAAGGAGGTTGCGTAAATTGGAGCTTTCGGTAACCGTCTGGTTTCGTAAACAATGGAAGCTTTCGTATAACTGTGGTTTTGGAATTAGAGGTTTCACATCAAAAGCTTGGTTTTTGTTTCGAATTTCAAGTTTCGTATCACAGGTTTTATTGTTGAAGGTTTCATAATTGCTAGTTTCGTAACTAAAGGTTTCGTAACGAAGGTTTCGTATTATAGTTTGAGGTTTCGTAAGACTTGGTTTCGTAATCAAGAGGTTTCGTAGCATAGCTTTCCTTACAGAAGGTTTCGTAATTCAGTTTTCATATTGGAAGGTTTCGTATCTCATTGGAAGAGGTTTCGTAACACAGTTTTGAGGTTTCGTAAACTGTTTCAGAGGTTTCGTACACAGTTTTGGGGTTTCGTAAACTGTTTCAAGAGGTTTCATAACATAATAATTGGGTTTCGTAACACTGTATCAAAGGTTTCGTATCTCATAATTTTGGTTTCGTAACACGGTTTAAGAGGTTTTGTATCTTCTAATCTTGAAAATTGAGTTTTCGTATAAAAGTTTACGTGTTACTTAGTCTTTCGTACCAAATCAAGGTTTAGTTTCTTTAAGGTTACTTCATTGTAATACAAGACAAGGTTGTAATTGCTCGTTAACTTCACGATTACATGACTTTATCTCCAAAATGATCCAAGTTTGCATTGTAATCATTTGATACAACATGTCTACTTCAAATCAACAAACTCTAGCAGACTCAGGAGCTGATGAAAGACCTTCAATCCTTGAGAAAGGGAATTATATTCCATGGGAAAGTAGGTTCAGAAGGTTTCTGGATAATAAGCTTGAAGACGGGGAGCGGATGTGGAACTCAATATAGAACGGACCGTATAAGAGGTCAATGATTACTAATCCAGACAATGATCAGGAAGCGATATTTGAACCATTGTCCAAAATGACTGAGGGTAACAAGAAGCAATACATTGTTGATGTGAAAGTCATAAATTATCTTCTTCAAGCAATACCAAATGATATATATAATTTAGTGGATGCATGTAAAAACGCTAAGGATATGTGGGAACGAATTAAAAGGTTGATGTTTGGTTCTGATGTTACTAGTCATGTGAGACACTCACGTCTTATGAATGAGTTTGACAAGTTTGCAGCAAAAGAAGGAGAATCGTAGAGTCAGTATATGAAAGGTTGACAATGATTGTGAATATTATGGATCGTAATAATGTTCGTCCTATTCCAGTGTCAATCAACACCAAGTTTCTCAATTGCTTGCAACCCGAATGGAGCAAATATGTTACCATGGTTCATCACAATCAAACTGGAGATACGGTTTCATATGATGTGTTGTATGATTCTTTAGTACAATTCGAACCGCATGTTCTAGCATCCAAAGCAAAGAAAGCTGCCAAGAATCATGATCCATTAGCCCTTCTTGCTCATTCAAATGCTTCTTAATCACAATCTCATGCAAATTCTTCCTATTCACCACAACCATACTATGTTACACATCCTTCATCAGTTGTTGTTTATGAAGATGAATATCAAGGGGAGTTACAAGGGGATTCTCAAGAAGACAAGCTTACAACTGCCATGATGTTATTAGCTTGAGCAATCACTCAGAAGTTCTCCACACCTACCAATAATCATCTTCGTACTTCATCAAACACAATAAATCAAGTTGTGGTTCACGATGGTAGAGTTGACATACAAACCAAGAATGCAGGTTATGGTAGAAATGGTAACAGGAATACAGGGAGACAAAACAGGAATCAAGTGTTTAATACATGAAATGGAAATGATGACAGCAATCAAATTGTTCAGCGTGTTCCACGAACTGAGTCCACTCTGAGAAAGCCAAATGTTCAGTGTTATAACTGTAATGAAAAAGGCCACTATGCCCATGATTGTCAAAAACCAAAAGTTTATGATGCAAAGTATTTCAGAGAACAAATGTTGCGTGGCACATCCGAACATGATTCAAATGCTCATGATGAATATCATGAAATTCAAATGTTAGCATATAATGTTCAAAGGGAAGCTAAAAATCAAAAACGATTAAACAATGAGCTTAAAAAGCAAAAAGAGTTGCTACAAAAGGAGCTTGAGATGTGTAAGGATCGGGTCAAAACATTTAAGTCAAAAACAATTCAATGTTCAAAATATAAAGAAACATGTGAAGAGTTAGAACGTGAATTACAGGCTGATAAGGACACCGTTAAGAGAATTTTAAAAGAAAAAGATAAAATTCAAAGTGATTTTTTTAAAATTGAAAATGAAAAGCTAATAATTCAACATGAAACTCAGTTAGCTAAAAAGGCTTTTAAAGAACGAGAAAATTGGTATCTTGAAGATATTGTTGATCTCGAAGAGAAACTGAGTTCTCATGATCGAATTGTTTATAAAATAGGTCAATCGATTCAAACAATTCACAGGCTTGGAAAGAAACCAAATAAAGTTTATGATCCTTTTCTTAAAGCTGGGTTGGGTTACAAGAATCCCAAACGTCTCAAGAAGGCCATTGCAGCACAACCAAAAATGTATGATGGTGAAAGGCTTCATAGTGCTAAATTAACAATTGATTCACCTGATTCAGAGGAAACTTTAGAGGATGCAGAAGAAAGTCGATTAAAAATAAGAAACAAAATGGTTCAAATTAACTATGGAAAATTAAATGAGCTTTATGAAACATTTGTTCCTCAACAAGAATTTTCTGTTGAACAAACATATTTTTCAATTCCTTTTACTTTTAATAATGGTTCTGAGTCAAAAGAAGTCACATCGGATTTACCAATTGCAAAAATGCCAATAGAGAGTAAATTGTTAAAAATGTTTGACACAATGGGTGTAGCAATTAACGGTTTACGAACACGGATTGATAAAACTCTTTTAGAAGACAGACAACGAAGATGTATGTCTGACAGTCAAAATTCGTTAAGAGAGTTTTATAAAATTGATGTAATTCCGATGTCTGCCTCTTTATCAAATAATTTGAAAGAACTTAAAGAAGAACTCATTGAAGAAGTACAGAAAATGTTAACTATTTTTGAATCAATGGAACAGAAAGTTAACTAAAAATCTTCAAAAGAAAATATTCTTCAAAATGAGATCGATCGACTTTTGGAAGTATCCTTGACAAGTGAAATTCGAAATTATGTGTTGATTTCTGTTGAAAAACATAAAAATGAGTTGTTAAAGGCTGAACTTGAGAAAAGTTCAAGTGACTCCAAAGATATCCAAGCCAATTTACTCAAAAGAATCAAAATTCTTGAAAATGATTTTAAGCGATCACAAGCTCAAAGTATTGATTTTGAACTTAAACTACAACATCAAAAAGAGAAAATAGCTTGTGACATCTCTTGGAAGTCAAAATTGTCAACAATAAATGATGAGAACGTGTTGCTAAAAACTTAAGTGGATTCTGTTGTTAAAGAAAGAGAAAATATCAAACTTAAATATCAAAAGCTTTTCAATTCAATAAAAGCAACACGGACTCAAAATCAAAAAGAGCTTGATGAGTTGATTGAACATGTTAATCAAAAGACATGCTTATGATGATGTGCGTGCTCAAAATCAAGATCTTTTGATAACAATATCCGAACTCAAGAATAAGCTTCAAACCATTGATAAGGGAAAGAATGTGAACACTAAGTTTGACTAATCTAAGACCTCAGGAACACTTCTTTGTATAACACCATTGCCTAAAAACATAGCAGTTAAGGCTAAGAAAGTGTCAAATACTAAGGTCAATACAGATATGTTAAAACCAATCACTTCACATCTTACACCTAAAAATGAGCAAAGTTGAAAGCACAATGAGAATGTACTTGCAAAAGGAATGTATAGAATAACAAAAACAGAGACACGAACACCGGATTCTAAAAATAACATAAATGTTTGTAATTCTATAGGTGTAGAAATTTCTAATAGTGTTAGAAGACCAAAGTATAAGGACACTAAATCAAAGGATAGAGTCTTGAAGAACAATAATGATAAGAGACCATCTGCACATGTTCGGAAGATGTCAAGTAGTGTTAGTATAGATTCTAATAAGCGTGAAACAATGCATTTGAATGTATGTCAATCAAACGCAAGTGTATTAAGTACCAAGACTGTAAATGCTGTTAATGACAGTTCGAATATTGTTTGTGTTTCTTGTGGTAAAGATGTATTTTTACTTTCTCATGAAAAATGTGTTGCTTGTTATGCTTTGTCTAAGAATTCTAGTGTAAAAAGAGCCTAATTCACTACCCCCATAGCAGCGAAATCTAAGCATTTAGGAGCTACTTCTGTAGTTGTGAAATCTAGATTAAGCGTTGCTAAAATCCCAACAACAACAAAAAAGGTCTCTAGTGTGTTACCGCTATCTTCTGATTCTAGTCAAAGTAGGATATTTAGTAATTACATGAAAAACAAAATTTCAACAAGTAGAAAGTGGCAAAAATGGTTTGAAAACCAACAATGTTTTAATTGGACACCTAAGAGCAAAACTGCTCAATCACTTCCTAGTGAAACACATAGTCATATTCGTGTTCGTTCTACATCTAACACACCGATTACCACTCAAAAATGGGTAGCCAATCTGTCCACTCTACCATCTGCATTTGTTTCATGTGATGTAGGTAATACAGCTCGTACTTTGGATTGTTGATAGCGGATGCTCGAAGCATATGACTGGCAATCTTCAACTGCTAAGAAATTTCATTGAGAAATTCATGGGAACCGTTCGCTTTGGAAATGATCATTTCGCTGCAATCACTGGATTTGGAGATTATGTTCAATGCAATCTCACGATATGTCATGTATACTACGTTCAAGGCCTTGGTCACAATCTATTTTGGTCGGACAATTTTGTGATGGAGATTTAGAAGTAGCCTTTCGTTCAAACACGTGTTATGTTCGAAATTTAGAGGGTGATGATTTGCTTACCGGTTCTCGTGATTCAAATCTTTACACTATCTCTATTTCTGAGATGGCGACTTCTTCTCCAATGTTCTTAATGTCCAAAGCCACATCAACAAAATCTTGGTTATGGCACCATAGGCTTTCTCATTTGAATTTTGGTACCATTAACCAACTCACGTCAAAAGATCTAGTTGATGGGCTTTCGAAATTTAAGTATAACAAAGATCATCTATGTTCATCTTGTGAACAAGGCAAAAGCAAGAAAGCTTCACTTTCACCAAAATTGGTTCCAAGCACATAATCCAAACTCGAACTACTTCATATGGATTTGTGTGGGCCAATGAGTGTCGCAAGTATCAATGGCAAGAAATATATTTTAGTGATCATTGATGATTATTCTTGATACACCTGGGTATATTTTCTTCGCACAAAAGATGAGGATCTAGATATGATCATCGATTTCATTAATCAACTTCAAAGGAATTTAAAGGCTCCAATTCTGACGATTCAAATTGATAATGGAACCGAATTCAAAAACGAGAAATTATGGGCATTTTATGTAAAGTTAGGTATTGTTCATAAAACTTCAATTGCTCCTACGCCTCAACAAAATGGTGTTGTTGAATGATGTTGGAAACACGAAAAGTGTCGGTCACTTCCAAAGTTGTAACAAGTCTTAGCTCATAGTTAGTATAAGGAATCTAGTCCGGCCCAAGGTCCATGGGTGGCCCAACTCCAGCCCATGGCCGGCCAAATGTAGTATAAATACACCCTCTCCTAGTCTTGGAGAGGGTTGGTTGTTCCATTTGTTTTCCATTCATTTCATTAATACATCATCCATATTCCATCCAAGTTTCTCTAACAATCCAACCCACATCTCACTTATTGTTCTTGGTTGATCTTAAGATTACTAGTATTCTACAATTGGTATCAAGAGCCATGGAGTGGTGTGTTTAGATTTTTGTGTTTGATTTGTGTTCAAAACCCTTACAAAGAGCAAATTAGTGATTGAATGCAACAATTCAGAACCCGAAATAAAGTGCACGAATTTTCAAGATTCATCGAAAGATTCACAATCGGTTCCTTAAAAAACAGACTTGGATAATTTGTTTGGTCCTCTGTATGAAGAATACTATGCGACGAGTTCACCAGAAGTGACAGATAATTCTGCTGCAAATACTCTTGATAACGAACACACTTCTTCATCATCGTCAATTATCGTTGAAGAAGATGAAGCTCCTCAAATAGTATCCTCGTCAGCAGCACAAGTTGCCACTGAACCAAACGTTAGTCTTGAATGAAAAAGCAATGAATTAGTTCAAGAAGATGTTGCAGAATTTGATGAAAATGTGTTCTACAATCCACCTCCAACTCATGTGTTCGAAGAAGCTGAGTCATCTTCAACATATCAGGCGACTCAGGTGGATTATTAAAAAGTTAGGATTTTAATAGTCGGTTAAAAGTTGTGTCTTTTATTCTTTGTTTCGAGTTTCATCAAAAACATCGCTCAAGTGATAAGTGGACTAAGAATCATCTAATGTAATAAAGTCTATCTTGGTCAAAGTTAAGTAAAGTTGACAAGGTTTGACTAAGTTAGGAAAATAGAAAATGGGATTAGAATAAGTATGTAAATACCATCTAGGAGTGGTATTTATAAAAGTCTTTAATTTTGTAATTCACTTTCTCCTCCATTTCTATTTTCATTTGAAGAAAATTTAGAAAATGATGAAAATACTCTCTAGCTCTTCCTTTATTCTCAAACTTTTGGTATGATTACTCTATGAAAATAACATATAACATAGGAACTAAGTGGGTGTTTAGAAATAAGTTAGACGAGAACGGTGTCGTTCTCGAAATAAGGCTAGGTTAGTCGCTCAAGGCTATAATCAATAAGAGGACATCGATTATGATGAAACTTATGCCCCAGTTGCTAGATTAGAGTTTATTAGAATACCATTAGCTTATGCTTGCGCCTTAGATTTTAAGCTATTCCAAATGGACATAAAAAGTGCATTCTTGAATGGTTTGATCAATGAGGAGGTATACGTGGCACAACCTTCGGGATTCATTGACTTCGGAAAACCAGGATCATTGTTTATAACTTAAAGAAAGCTTTATTTGGGTCTTAATACAAGCACCTAAAGTTGGTATGTTAGTTAATAAAGCATTCTTATTAAAACATTAGTACAAATAAGAATGGTAGATAACCACAACTTTATATCTAAGAAGAAAAAGTTTCAAATCTCATCATCGTTCAAATATATGTCACGACATTATATTCGGTTCAACTTGTCAAGACATGTGTGATAAATTTTTTAAAATCATGCATGACGAGTTCGAGATGAGCATGATGGTGTGAACTTAAACTTCTTCCTTGGATTACACAAAAATAAAAACAAATGGAAGGATGGTTATTTTCTTTAATAATCTAAATATATTAAAGAAATTGCTTTAGAAATTGGCTTAGATGATTTAAACTTAATAAAAAACACCCTTGTCATTCGGTATACTAAAGCTCACGAAAGACGAAGAGTGTGAGTCGGTAGATAGTACCAAGTATCGAGGCACAATATGTAGTTTACTCTACCTAACGGTCAGTAGGCCCGATATCATGTTTAGTGTATGCCTTTGTGCACGCTTCTAAGAGGATACCGAAACCTCTCATCTCGAAGCGGTTAAGCGTATCTTCCAATTATTATTGCATACGCACTTAGGATTTATGGTATACTAAGGGGACTGGTATAGATACGTAGTATTTGCTGGAATCTAGATCTTGTGGTGATTATGTGAACCAAAAGAGAATTAGCAATTTTGTTCGTTCGTGGGAGTTGTTTAAACATCTTGGTTCTCGAAGAAACAAACCTCTCTTGCTATATCCACTACCGAAGCCGAATACGTAAGCATCGGAAAGGCATGTCAACAAGCACTATGGTTGAAACAAGCTCTTATCGACTACGACATTCGACTCAACGACGTCCTGATCATGTGTGACATTAAAGGCTCGGACTGGCCTAGAAAACAGGTGCAACACTCGCGAACTAAACACATCAAAATTCGTCACCACTTTCTTTGTGATAATGTCCAGAAAGGACATATCTCTATTGAAAAAGTGTCGTTCGGCGACAATATTGCCGACATTCTTACTAAACCCCTTAAACGTGAATCGTTTAACTATCTACGTCTTGGTTTAGGAATGATGGAACACATTCCATAAATCGTCCTTCTTTTCTTCTGTCTCGATTCTAGTCCGTGTTCCATTCCGTGTCGTGACAAACTTGAGTAATTCATACAAAGTATTCTAAGCATTTTTAATTCACAAAATGCAAATTAAAACGTCACTCCTCCTAAAATGTTTGTCAAAATTTTTGTCCAAAACACCTCCACTGGAGGCGGCCCCCATATCGAGGGCGGCCCCCTGGTTAAATCAGGAGGCCCCCATATTGATATGGGACCGCCACCAGTCGGGCTCTAATGTCTGCACACCCTCATTTTTTAAACACAAAACCAAACATCTCTCTTCTCTCCCACTGCAGCGACGAAAAGAACCACAAACCCACCAAACTTTAAAATCAGCCTCTAAAACTCAAATTGAAGATCAAATAATCACTAACAATCAATCCTAACATCATAAACATCATCAATTGTTAGTCAATTCATCTATCTTCTTTCAAATTTATGTCTAGGGTTCATGATGAACACAAAATCAGAAAATTGGGGATTTTCATTTTTCTTTGGTGTGTATTCAATTAGGACTATAACAACACAATGTATAACTAATATAATTCTTGTAGACATAGGATTTGCATAATTGAGTATGTTTGTCAAAAAA